>JADRCH010000055.1:6064636-6134134 GCA_019843965.1 Rhynchomys soricoides | reverse complement strand
AAGGGAGGGGAAGGGAGGGGAAGGGAGGGGAAGGGAGGGGAAGGGAGAATTCTCTTGTGGTCTAACTTAGTGGGGCAAAGAAATGTTGTGTCTTTTTCTGACACATGATTGTTTATCATCAAACATTTGATCATAAACCATTTCCTGACTCTGAGAGATTTATCAGTCAAAGGCAAGAATGGTTGACTGATGCAAGCTATTACTTTTACTTTGCCGTTGGACAGTTTCTTACAGGTGAAGGTGGATATCTTACTGATCAGTTATTCATGTACTTTCTTTCTTCAGTCACGTTAGTTTTTCTTAACAATGGGAAGTGTAGAACTGCTCAGAGTCAAATCTGTATGCAGCCTTGCATATCATATGTATGTTATGAAAAGTACTAAAAATGAATGAGATAGTGCTTTATTTAGTCAGTTATTCAGTGTGTGTGTGTGTGTGTGTGTGTGTGTGTGTGTGTGTGTGTGTGTGTGTGTGCAAGCCTACGGCAATGCACCCACGGAGTCAGACATTGCTGTCAGGTATCTTCCTCTATAGCACTCTATATTTGTGAGACATCTTCCCCAGTGTTGGGATTACAGGTACATCACACCAACATGTTCAGATTTTTATATGCATTCATGAGATCCAAACCAGGTCCTCATGCTTGTGCAGCAAACATTTCAGCCACAGAGCCATTTCCCCACCCTGAGGCACTGGTTTCCACTGGGGTTGTTGAAATACATAAGGTGTGGGGGGAATTGCCTACTGTACTGTCTGAACTCTCCTGCTCTTCTCAGTCACAGGCTATGGGGTGCTCTCCCAGGTGTCACCCACAAATTGGAAAGCAAAGTGAAGGCTGAAGAAGTCAGTAAATAATTGAGTCACAATGACATGGGGCTTCTGGGCTCTTAATGGCGGCTATTGGTGCAGGAGGGGCTCATTACTTCCTAGGTGTGGTTTCCTCACCAGAGCCAGATCAGTTTATCAGAGAACTAATGGGCACATGGGACTTAATTGGTGCCATGTGATGAGTGAGGCAACCTACCCTCTCCATTTAAAAGAACACAACTCACTTTTTGCTTGGCAGCCACACCTTCAAATTACTTCCAAATGCTGAAGACTCATTATCTTCAAAGTGTGGAGAAAGGCAGGGAAAAAAGGAGGATAAAAGAAATCACCTAGAATGGAGAACATCAAGAACCAGGTCTGGCCAGCCAGCCTGGTGCAGAGCCCCATCACAGCAAGGGTAAGCTGAACCGCCATCAGGTGATCCAGGTAGCCGGTGAGCAGGAGGTGACGTCTGCTCACTCTGCTCCTCCTTTGAAGCAGGTATTGAGCAAGAGTAGGTGATGGTGCTGGTGGTGGTGTGTGGGAGGTATGACTCGGGCTGTGTAAGCACAGAAGTGGTTAAATACTGCCACCTTTCTTCCCCTGGGCAGTCTCTGTGCCAGTTCACCTCTGTGTAGGGTTGAAAGGACCTTCTGTACCTGTACACCTTGCCCTTGGGTATCAAGCTGCCAGGGAGTTTTATTGCTGCTGCTGGCAAGATACCCAGCACCACTTCTCCCTTTTCCTACTGTGCTGAGTTTTTCTACGTTTTCCCCTTGGAATGCTTAGCCTGGGAGAGGCAAAGCAAGACTTTGAAAAGAGGTGAACAGTCAGGATGGGAAACCCCTTAATCATAAGCTCTGTAGATTCCACCCTGCCTTCCCTACATGACATCAGACTTTTGGTGCAAAGTGCAGGTGATGTCATGTTTGGAGGAGCTGGTCAGGCCTGTTCTAGAACGCCTGCCTCATGTGCACTGTTGGGCTATTTCTTCTCGTTCCTGAATCTTGAAAGGGTGTTGGATTAGTGCCGTTTTCATTGCTGGGACAAAAATACCTGGGAGAAATTATCTAAAAGAGGGAGTTATTTTGGCTCATCATTCTGGAGGTCTCAGTCCAGAGTCTGCTGACATCACTGTTTTGGGTACCAAAGAGTTGTAGTGCAGGGCACAGTAGGGAGTAGCTATTATTCCAGTAGAGGGTGGGAAATGGAGACATAGGAAGGGACTGGTTGTCTAATATCCCCCCGCGAGAGCACACCTCTAATGACCTAACTTCCTCTCATGAGATTTCACCTTCTAAACTTTCTACTACCTTTTAATAGCACCATAGCATCCATCCTTCATACATGGGCCTTTGAGAGAGCATTTGAGATCAAAACCATAACAGCTGTAAAAATAGATTGATTGACTTATCTTTATTTTATGTGTGTGAGTGTTTTGCTCACCTATGTGCGCAGGGTCCATAAGGATGAGAGGTGGGTATTGAACCCATGAAACTGGAGTTACAGGCAGTTGTGAGAAGCTGTGTGGGTGCTGCAAGCCGATTCGGGTCTTTTGCAAGAGAGCAATGACTCTTCCGATGGAACCATCTCTCCAGCTCCAACAAGTTTGTTCTTGAGAAGGGATTTCCATACCATGTGTGTAAATGAGTAGGCAGTCTTCCCCCCCCCCCCCCCCCCGTTCCTGAATTCTGCCCTATTTGTGGACTGTGAGCAAGGAGACTAAGAAAATCCTCTTGACTGCATTGTCTTGTTAACTATGGAAGTGCTTCAGCAAGTTTTAGGTACCTCTTAAGAGAACCTAAGATGAAGAAAGCCAGATTCTGGACTGGAGAGAATTCACAAATCCAAGGTTTCTTTGTCTCTTTTCCCTCCTTTCCTCTCCCAGCACTGCACCCCGCCCCCTCACATCGCCCTCCTCTCATTCGCTCCTCATCTCCTCCCCTCAGTGCTACCAACAGCATGCATCTCTTGCCACTTGTGAACTAATCAGGGAGATATTTTCTTCTTTCAGGTAAATTTGGTTATTCTTTCTTTTCTATGCCTTCTGTGGAGAATAACAGATCTGAGGAGACACTGGACAACTCTGGATTTATTTAGAGAAATATTCTCCAGCAGTGTGTCCCTGGGACACTGGGGGCTCCGGCTGTCTCATCCCAGCTACCATGCCACCACTTATTGTTCCAGTCAGCCATCCCAAGCTTTTTATTAGAGGATGCTCTGGTTAACCAAACAGGGCCTCTTGGCCTTTGAATTTTTATGCTACTTTAAAGCCTTTAAAAGGGAATGGATTTCTAAACTTCTTCTCTGTTAAAGTTTAAAAAAAACATTTTTAGTATCTGCTAAATGTTCATGTTGTGCTCAGCACTTAACCAATGCTGTAAATGTTGCTCTAGATGAGAACCATATGACAGGGACTCCCTCCTGGAGACGTGGGCATATGACAGGAGAACAAGGGACACTCAGCTTGTGTGTGCACATGTTTAGGGTGGAGTGTGTGTGTGTTTCAAGTGTGTGTGTGTGTGTATGTGTATATATATATATATTGTTTTTTCCAGACAGGATCTCACCTAAGCCAGGCTAATCTTGAATTCAGTGTGCAACCATGGATGACCTTGAACTTCTGATCTTCCTGCCTCTATCTCCTGAGGGCTAGGGATTTAGACAGGAGCCACCATGCCCAGTTTATGTGGTACTGGAGACTGAAACCAGGGCTTTGTGCATGCTAGGGAAGTACTTTATCAACATACACATACACACACACAGTCCTTCCATAATCTGCAGTCTTAGATCCTAAGAAAAATTTATCTGAAAGAGTGAAATACTATCAGTTTCTGTGACTTAAAACAGCAAAGAGCAGTGTCAAATCAATATTTGTTTTTTCACCATCTTTTGCTCACCAAATAGTTCTACCAACTCTTTAAAAATTTTTGCTATTCTTTGACAATTTCATATATGTATTGAATATAGTTTGATCATTTCAGTTCCCCTCCCATTACCCTCTTCTCTTTCTGCCTACTCATAGGAGTCTGTCTTCTCAGCAAGTTCCAACTGGGTTTAGTTAGGGTTGAACGGGATTATTTACTGGAGTGTCAGAAGTTTAAGGATGGCTACACATCTGAGGAAAAAGATTTGCCCTTCCCAAAGGAACACTAGTTGATTGACTGATTTCTCTAGTTTTTTCTTGTAAAATTTGACGTGTGGTCTTGTCTCGTAGTCACTGGCCTCAGTGTTGTTGTCTCCCTACCTCAGCCTCCAGAGCACAGAGATTACAGGCTTACCCTACCCTTTACTGAATGTTTAAAGAACCACATGAGGTGTGTGGTTTATGGCCTCACTGATGTCAAGGTGGTGAGCTTTGTCCAGCCCTCTGTCCAAATATTTCTTGCATTCCTGATTTGATGCTCCAAGCTGTCTTTTAGGGACAACTGAGGCCTACCTTCTCCTAACTTTCCAATTTCTTTCGTACTGATTGAGGAAAAGACAGATGTGCAGTGCCAGGGGCTTACCTCAATTTTCCCACTATCTTCTGCAAGTTGTCATTGCCCAAACCAGCATCTCCACTGCACCCTTGAAACCACACCCTCTTCTTTCTGTAATTTTCTCTCTTAGTTTAGATACCTTAGGTCTAATAGGGCTGACACAGGCTTCATTTAGAACATAGAGGGGCAAATCTGAAGTGGAATGGCTTGCCTACCATGTGCAAGGCCCTGGGTTCAATCTCCTGTACCTCAACACGACAATGAACAACCAAGGATTCGCCCATATGCTTGTAATTTATATGGATGGATTATTACCGTCAACATTGGGAAGTTACATGGGTGCTGGCAAGCTGGTTGGGAGCTCACACAATATTTAAGAGATTACGTTATAGTTTTGCATCATTTAGTCATTTAATAACATTTATTGAGACCAGGTATGTGATAAATGCAGTACCAAACATTGAACATGTTAAGGGGAAGGCAAATGGGGTGATCATAAAAACAAGAAGTAATCAAAAGAAACAGATGGTGTTTTTGACGATTCTGAGCTCAGTATGGGAGGCTCTCTCTTCTTATGCCTTTAACAGCTTTATGAGAAAACTCTGTCATATAATGGGTGCTCTATGGTGAATGCTTCGTCTCCCTAAATTAATACTTTGAACTTAGTCTCCCCAACATGGTCATATTAAGAGGTGAGGATCTTTGGGTGGTAGTTACTAGAGCTCTTAGGTCACTAGAGCTCTACTCTTAGGGATGGGATTATTGCTTTTACAAAAGAGGCCTAAAGAGCCAAGGAGATGGCTCAGCAGTTAAGCTTGGCCACCTGAGTTTGATCCCCAGAAACCATCTGATAGAAGGAGAGACCTGACTTCTGCCACAGATATACTGTGGCATGTGTACACACACACACACACAAACACACACACACACACATACACAAACATGTCATGCCACATCCATGTGTACACACACAGATATATACATGCACACATATAATCACACAAAGGCATCCATATACTTGTACACGCACAGGCACACATACACACACATGCAGACATACATGGACATACACATGCACTAGAAAACTATAAAAAACAAATTAATAAAAGAGGACTACAAGAGCACATCCTCCCTTTCCACTACGTGAAGACACACAAAGCTGCCTTCTAGGAGAAACAGGCTCTTGCCAGACGCTGTCTGCTGGTGTCTTCATCTCCACCCGCCTTGTATCCATATGAAGCTTTTGTCAAAGCAGTGCCTGTAGACTAAGTCTAAAATTTGTACTAAGTGAGCTGTTTCCAAAAGAAACTTCCCCAAATGCAGAGCATCTGTGGAATATTGTAGAGGCTGGGGCTTGAAACTAAATGAAGCAAAAAACCTGCATTGTCTTGGTTAGACCGTTAAGAATGTATCTGGAGAGGGCGCAGAAGAAGGGAACTGTAGAGCAAGCCATCTTAGTGATGTTCCTAGTGGTTGGAGCTGAACAATGGTAGAGAGACAGGAAAAGGCAGTTCTATTGGATCACAGAATTTAAAGTTTGAAGAACATCTCTCTCTCTCTCTCTCTCTCTCTCTCTCTCTCTCTCTCTCTGAAACCAGAAGGATGTGGCTATGAAGCTCAGGAGAACTTGTCTGAAGTAGGTTTGTGCCCTAGTGTTTGATAGGTGGTACAGCTTGTGGGTGATAATACCGGCTCTTTAGTAGAGGGGATATCTAAGTGGAACATAGAGAATATGGCTTCTCTTGACTGCTTAGAGAATAGATTAAGAGAGGGAAGAGAGTCGGAGGTGAGTTTATAATCAAAAGGGAGCAGAGCTGAGAGACTTGGAAACTACCCAGCATGGGCATATTATAACAGATGAGATGGATGCTGCGAGATAAGAATCAGGAGTGGACAAGAGGGTCCTCATGGATGGCTCCAGGCTGTCTGTCAAGAGGATGGAAGAGTAACTCGGAAAGGATCCAGGATATCCTCAAGGCTGCCCTTCCAATGTTGGGCCCAAAGTGCCAGATCCTCAGGCATGAAAATCTCACTGTATCCCTGGGACCCCAAAACTCTCTGAACTATCAACTTGCATTCCAAGAGTGTTCACTGACCATTCCACATTTGTCCTCAGATGGAGGGCACAGGGATAACTTTGCATGGTACCAAGTCTTTATGAGTTGGGCTTCTTCCACCAAGATGTCAAGGATACCCAGGAGAAATTCAATATGGAAGCAGAGAGATGGCATAGGGGCGGATCATTATGGAGAGCCCTGGAAACACACTCTATAGATCTTTTAACAGATCTATAAGATCTGTTAAAACTCTCAGACCTATAAAGCCATCAGCATGTAACTGCTGTGTGGGAGTACAGGTTTAGGGCTCCAAATATAAAGATCATCACATGGTTGTGCTTTGTAAGTGATGGGACAGAGTTACCTGGAGGTTCGATAGTTCAACTCCTACCCAGCAAATTTCCAGAGCTGGGACTTGGAGTCACAGCTTTAAAGTTCAACATAGTTTGTCCTACAGGGTTTGTATTCTGTTTTTCTTTTTTGGGATGGGGAATGCCTGTCATGTTCTAATCTTATCATCACAGTAGAGAGCATGCAGCATGTTTGGTTTCACATGGTAAAGGGCATTGCCTCAGGGTGATCTGTACCTCAAGTTTCAGCCATATTTGGATGACATTTTGAATGTCAATTTCTCAGTTGATGCTGGAGCATGTTACGAAATCGAGACAAAAGCCAGCATGTTTTATAAATAAGAAAGATGTAACTTTGGGAGGTCATGGCTGGGATGCTATGGTCTGAATGGCTTTGTCTTTCCAGAAGCCCCATGTTGAAATCCTAACCTCCAAGCTAATGGCATCATTTAATGTGGCCTCTAGAGACGAGATTAGGCTATAGAGACGGGCTCCTTATAAGTGGGATTGGTTCCCTTTCAAAGAGACCCAAAGACGCTTGTTTGCCCCTTCTGCCATGAGAGGACAGGTAGATGGAAGTATCTACCAGGACTAGATCCTTCCCAGATACAAGATCAGCTATCAGTTTTGTGCTTGACTTCCCTTTCTCCGGAATGCCAAGCAGCAATCACACATATTTATACCACTACTTTTACTCTTAAGATCCAGGCCTCTGACTCCTGAGAAGGAGATACAGGTGAGAGAGCTCAAGATAAGCACGGAATAGCAGATGTTGGATATTTTTTCTAGATGACACAAGCTCGTTCTCTCTCTCAACCTCACCCCCCCTCTCCTGAGACAGTATCTCACTCTGAAGCCCAGACTAGCCTCAGACTCAGAGTAATCCTCCTGCTTCATTCTCTGAAATGCTGGGATTATGGGAGTGAGTCATGACACCTGGCCAACATCCTGTCCGTGGAAGAATCCTCCGGTCCTGTGCTGTGGTTCTGTTAACATGCTCATGTGTGAGCAGCAATGAGCACGTGGTCACTGTTGCTTAGAGTCATTTTACCCTTTAGCATGTGTTTCTATGTTGTGAAGCAAAATGGAAGAGGAAATATCTAGAAAAAATAACTCTATATCTGACAAGAAATGTATGTGAATAACAGTGTAACAAATTTAATCAATTCTATAATACTGAGTAGACTGTTCACACCTTGATTTTTTGATATATTATTTATCATTATTTTTGATGTATTGATTGAGACAGAACTTTGCTGTGTGGTTTAATGTTGGTTTTGAACTCACAATTCTCCCGCATTAGTGCCCTGGGTACTGGGATTACAGATGTGTCCTTCCAGTTGTGTTTGATGTCAAATGAAGTACTCAGGCTGAAGCTGTAAACTGTTAATCCACTTTTTACTTCCCGGCTGGGGCAGAGTGACCCCCCCCCCCCCCAACGCTCTGGAGTCCCTGAATAAAAGACAGTGTTATTTTTTTAACATACCTTAACTAGCTCAATGGCTGGACCACTCCTGAATCTCCACGTGGCTAATACACACTCCACTCCGATATTCCCAAATTAACACTTTCTAAAATCTATACTTTATCTTTGCAACCTAAGACCCAATCGGGAGAGTGGCCCCTGGGACCACTTTCCCTTGATTCTTACATGGTTGGTTCAGTGTCTTCCACAGCTTCCTCTTCCTTCTTTCTTCCCTGGTTATTCTCCTCCTGGTTTTGCTGTTTCCTCTCAGGAAATCCTCCAAGTCCCTCTCCTGTCTCTCTGCCCAGCCATTGGCTGCTGGCTCTTTATTGACCAGTCATAAAACCAGCCGGGCAGTGGTGGTGCAAGCCTTTAATCCCAGCACTTGGGAGGTAGAGGCAGGCGGATTTCTGAGTTCGAGGCCAGCCTGGTCTAAAAAACCCAAACCAAAACAAGCCAAAAACCAAAATAAAAACAAACAAACAAAAAAACCCCCAATCAAACCCCCAACATCAGGCTCATGCTTTTGTGTGGATGCTGCCTTGGTGGCTATGAATTACACAGCATTAACACAGACACCAACTCCGTCATCAGAGGCGTGGGGTCCCTAATAGACTCCTCCCAGAAGGTGCTGTCTTCCAATGAGGTCCTTCCAGAAGGTGCTGTCTTCCAATGAGGTCCTTCCAGGAGCCTTAGCTGTGGCTTGGTTGCTCAGTCCTCTTCTTTCTGTCACCATATCCTTGAAAACAAACACAGTACTTCTTTCTAGTGCTTCATCTTTCATTTCTGTAACTATGTGCTTGTTCTAATTTTTCCCCCGTAAAGATGACACTGCTGATCCATTTGAAGAAGATCTTATAAATCATCTCTCTCACTAAATAAATAAATCTAACAGAGCAAAAGAAATACACTTTCTTGTTAACATGAAGGAATCTCTGAGGTTTCTTCTAAAATACAATCATGATCTAGCTTTTCTTCAATGTATGTATATTTATGGTTCTTTTCCTATTCAAATGATATGCAGGTATCAAAATAGCAGTTTGGAAACTTATTCACCGAACAATTATTGACCATGTACTGAAGTCTAAAATTAAAGCTCTTTCAAGAATTTTTTTCAGCATGGGAAAAAATAAAAACCTGCAGATAAAATGACAAACAAGAGACTTTAAAGAAAGCCTTCTGCCTCTGACCAACCTTCCTTTTTGCACATGGAGAAAAAAATTAAATAATATCTCTACCAATCAAATCATTATCCTAATGGATTCATGTCCCAAAGACTTTACATTAAACTCAGCAAAGTCCACACAGCAGCTGAGCTCAGAGATTTTGTGCGGTAGAAGAGATTTCTCTGCCTTCTCCAGGAAGCTCTCGTATAAAATTGAGCATCATAGAAATGTGGCTTTTTGTGTCTGTCAGACCTTCCTGGATTTGCCTGTCTTTCATCTTCTCACCCATAGGCACACAGAGACACACTTCCAAATTATGTGTATCTTCACAGGGCAAATGGATTTATTTTTCAAAATCTCTCTAACTGGTTTTAGTTCATTCATCCACAACTAGAGAAATGGTGAACACAGCTACATCTCTGTGAGTACATGGAGTAATGGACAAAGCATGATGCTCATTTTGTCTGCAATGGAGTGAGCATGTAGATACGCTATACTTAATGGCTATCTTAGGGATTTACTGCTGTGAACAGACACCATGACCAAGGCAACTCTTATAAAAGACAACATTTAATTGGGGCTGGTTTACAGGTTCAAAGGTTCAGTCTATTATCATCATGGCAGAAAGCATGGCGACATCCAGGCAACCATGGTGCAGGAGGAGCTGAGAGTTCTACATCTTCACCTGAAGGCTGCTAGTGGAATGCTGACTTCCAGGCAACTAGGATGAGGTCTTGAAGCCCACACCCACAGTGACACACCTACTCCAGCAGGGCCACACCTTCTAATAGTGCCATTCCCTGCACTGAGCATATGCAAACCATGCCAACGGCATTGGCCATGCCAACTTGTAAATGGGAAGGGTAATGACAAAATTCACCAAATTCCTTTCTCCTTAAACACTACTTCTTTTAAAGACAAGGAGCAGAACTCACCCCGGTTAGCAAAGAACTTTGTGTAAATTTGGCTGCCTGACACCTGACACCATCTAGTCAGGAACTGAAGTATGTTCAAAGGTGACAAGAAGAGCCATTCTCCAAAGGACCCCCTTCCATCTGGCACACCAGAGAGCTGTCCTGTTTGTTCTTCTCCTCTGTGGTGAGCAGACTAGCTCAGAGTACATTCTACTGAATGGAACTTGGGTTTAGGCATTAAATAGTCTATGTCAGCACCTGATGGATAACACTAGACCCAACTATTCTCAATAGATCATGAGAACTGAACACCGATGTTGGGTTATATTACCATTGAGAAAATGCATGTTCATGTGTGTGTATAGACATATAGACATGCACGTTCCCACTGACACCAGAGTAGTTACTGCCTAAAGATTTTGGTGATTAGGATTGATCCAGACTCCAAACAAACAAGAGGACAAAATGCGTAGCCCTCCAAACACACACACACACACACACACACACACACACACCACCACCACCACCACCACCACCACCACCGCCACCACCAGAAAAATACATTGTTAGTCTCAGAAAGTGGTCCAAAACAGCTTTTTATTCAAACAGAGTTTCATCATCAAAATCATAACAGAAATCTATATCCTTCAATATGATGAAATACTTCAAGCTTTTAAAACTTAACCTTAGGTCCAGCAAGATTTCTGTGTCTGTAGGTGCAACTAGGTCTGTGTGTGAGGTTACCATCATCCATGACAGCAAAATCACAAAAAATGTAGGAAGGTGCTCAGGACTAATGAGCCCAGTTTTCTACAACACAATTTTTGCATAATGATAATTTTCAAATGGAATAAGGGATCCCTGAAACTCTACTCTTCTTGACTCAGATATCCTCCTTAGCCTAGACACATCATGAAATGCTAGTGCCCACAGGCTGTGTGGAAGGTTAGTGAGGTAGAAACATACTGGGAATCACGGGATAAGTCAGGACACTCTGGTACTACCTAGAAATATTTCAGTTATATAATGACATGACAATACTTTCTCCATAAATTTGCCTCATTCACAATCAGGACACTTTACACTTGATAAATAATAAACTTCCATAAGCCACAACTGACACTTCTAAGTCCCTCCCTTACATGTACAAAATTTTGAAGAATCAGATCTTGTCGTAACTAAAAATCATGTATCCTGGGAGCTAGTTCTGCACTGAGTACAGACATTAAGAAAAAAAAAAAAGGTAAATTGTATCTGCTGACTTCTTGCTGAGGGCTGAATCATGTTCACCTCTCCACTCACAAACTCTTAGGCTGAAGCCCTAACTTGTGTTTGTGGGATAGAGAGGTAATTCAAGTAATTCTACAGGAATAATGTCCTAAAAGTAGGAGGAACAGACGTCAACTCCTTCTCTGTCATGTGAGGTACAGAGAAAAGGTTGCTATGTGGAGACCAGAAGAAGGTCTCTCACCAAAGCAATGATTAGCCGTCCCTTAATCTCAGACTTCCCGGTCTACACTTGGAACAACAACGAGACAGTGCTGTCTACACATCCAGTCTGATTTTTTTGGGGGAGGGGGAAGGGATAAGGGTCAGATAGGCTTCTAGCATGATTCTTTTGATTTTCAAAAGGCATCCACTCAAATCATCTAATTGTCTTTTTTAGTAATTCCAGAACTCTCTCCAATTGAATGTTCAACTCTTAAGGGTTTGCCTAAGGAGTAGCAACAAGCATGCAGAGGTCCTGTTACAGTTACTTAGAGTCTCATGGAAGCTTCTAGAGATGGAACATAGTGGTGGCTGGATAGAGCTTGCCTGTCTGGTGGTGGTGGTGGTGGTGGTGGTGTGTGTGGTGGGGATGGGTTCTTACAGGTTCTTTTAGGATTCTGGGGCATAAAGGACAATGTATATGTAGGTATATATGTGTGTCTGTGTCTGTGTTCATGTGTGCCCATGTGTGTAGCACTCACACAGAAATTCATTGTAGCTTGTATAGATCTCGAGCTGTAATATAATATATATGCTGTCATCTGGTAATCTCTTTTAGGTCCCAGACCCATGTTTTCACTTTGAGCAATGAAGTGTGCTCTACAGAGGCAGAAATTCCAAGCTGGATCATTTTGGACGAATGGGAGATTTATTTATACAGCAGAGACATCTTAGGAATCTATAAACTGACCAAAGTGGGAAGATCCACATGTCAAAGATACTGTCACAATTGATTTTGGAGTTGACTAGTGTTTCTTTCAGCTAGCTGTTACCCCCGGTCACCCTGACTACCTAGCAGAATTATGCCCTTCCTGGTTAGAGAACCAGGACCTAATGGAGCTTGACACCCAGAGCCATCACCTCTGAGCTGCTTAGTAGATTCATGTTCTTTGCTACTGGGATGGGCCTTACTTGGTGGCAACCTTAGTGAACAGATCCTAACAGAAATGTATTTCTCAGCAAACCTGACGTCTGATGATATTAGGGACACATAATTGTCTTTCCTGCAGTTTCTAACAAGTCTGGTTAGTATATTACTCATCTTTGAGCAGAACTTTAGCTAAATTCTACTCTGTGTAACTTAATATTTCCTAAGAGAATTTAACAGATCCCTTATGATGACAATTTATTACTCTCAGTTTCTCTTACATCAGGTGTATGACGTGTGTGGATATGTCCATGCCTGTGGACCAGAAGAAAATCATTGTTCTTCCTCAGAAGTTATCCATATTCCCTTTCCACATTCTTTTACTGTCCTGGACTCTCTGGTTAGACTGGGCTGACTTTTCACTTCCCCCAGGCGTGCCCTGTCTCCACCTCTCTAGTACTGGGATTACAAGTGTGCATCACCATGCCTGGCTTTTCCGAGTCATGTCTTAGGCTCCAATTCAGTCTCACTCTTCCAAGGCAGACTCTTTGCTGACTGAGCAAACTGTCAGACTCAGGAAAGACATTTAAGAAGCACCCACTCACCCACATTGCGTTAGTTTAAGGATTTTCATAGGGATAGGAAAGGGAGCTTTCCCTAGTTGTCTTTCTCTGTTGTGTCCAGCCATAGCCCATGTCAGGTCATCATTTCCCCCTCTCTTTCCTGTCTCTTTAAACACGGCTCCTGAATATAACTGAGTCTTCTGATGCTGTCTCAGCAGCAGCACAAAGTGAGCCTCGAACTTTTGTACAGTGCATGAAGGTGCACCTGCGTGGAATGGAATCAGACAGCTTTTTGTTCTGGCGTGGTTTTTTTGTTTTTGTTTTTTGTTTTTTTGTTTGTTTTTGTCTTCGTTATTTTGTTTTGGTTTGGGTCCACGGAGGCAATAGGTTTGGAAAATTCTAAGCACTTTCTTTGTCTTAATTAGATGGCATCGTGATGCTCATTGTAATAGATAATAGTTGATGTTAATCAAGACAACCAACTATCTAATTGAATTGATAAACCAATCAGTCCCCTAAGGCATTTTATAGCAAACTATGTAGAATAAGACGAATTACATGTATTTGTACAATATGGTGAGAATTAAAAGTAAAAAAAAAAATATGATTTGTAACTGTAATTTAAAACATTGGACCTTTTTTTCCCCCAACGGTAATTATCATCAGTGCTTCTCTGGGGAAATTGCTTGTAAAATTTATTTTGGTGGCGCATAAGCCTAAAATTAAACAAGAAAACACATATCTATATTTTTGAAGGAACAATCTACACACTGGCTTATTTGTTTAAATGGGATTATCTTTGTTCATCTAGGTGTTTTGGTCTGTAAGAAATCTATACTGCCCTCAAGTGCTTGGATATTAATCTAATCAATCCTGTTATGCTTATTTTTTTAATGTTTGGGTGTGAACAGAGAGTTCTAAGCAAGTTCTAGCAAGGAGAGGAGAGTGTAGTCAAGAAGATGGCCTTGGGCTGGGGGTCTTGGAGCCTGGATGGTGTTGGGTAGCGGCGGGATCCGCATCCTGGTAGGGGTCAGGGTCGGGATTAGGGGCAGCAGAGGGGCAGGGGCAGGGGCAGGGGCAGGTGTCTCATTGAGTTCTCTGTGTGCCAGGAAGCTCTGCAGTGCAGTGATTCTTAACCAGAACCTCTCCACACTGGCTTCGCTGAAGCCCAGACCATTGACTTAAGGTTTTGTGCAGTTCCAGGTAGGACGGATAACTTGCCAAGCTAACAGGATTTGACGGCTTGGGTGATGGCGAATAAAGATTGTTAACATGATAGGATTTAGAGTAACCCTGGAAACAAATCTCTGGGCATGTCTGTGAGGGATTTTCCAGATTATGTTAATTGGTGTGGGAACACCTACCCTACAAGTGGATGGTCCAAGCTGTATGTAGATGCTCCACAAACCAATAAAAAGAAGGGCCATTAAGACACCCAAGCTCCTGGCCCGGCCCAGGGGCAGTGGGTACCTCTAGGGTTGACAGATACGTGGTGGAGAACGGGGAAGGATGAAGTATGTGACGGAGGAGAAAGAGAAGCGAAGAGGTTCGTGTGTTCATGTGCAGTGGAGAGAGATGGAGCTGGAGACTCGATGGTGATGAGGAACTGACTGATATGAGGAGCCTCCGCAAACACCTGAGGCCATGGTGATGTCCGGCCTAGGCTGCTGCCAAGGACTGTGTCTGGGTCTGTGGCCCTACCCAGCCGCGGCCTGTGTTGATTTCTGTGACCCGCGTCTGCCACTGAGGGATGTTCTGATGCTTGTGGTCTGGGCTGCAAATGGAGTACATCTGGAGACCCAAGAGAAGGCCGAAATTAATAGAGGAGCTGGTTGTGCCCAGAGGGGTTGCTAAGATTTTTTTCTTATTTTAATTTTAAATTTTCTTTTGGTGGGGGAGCTTACAAGGGTGCAGGGTAGATACGGAAGGGCTGGAAAATGAGTGGTGTTGGTGTGCATGATGTGAAATTACTAAAGAATCAATAAAAACAATTATGCTAAAAAAGAGGAGAAAGGGAACTGAGTTATATCTGTCTTCTCTCTCTGCCTCCTGACAGAGATATGATGTGACCAACTTCTTCATGCTGGCACCACCTTCTTGACTGTGATGGACTAGATCCCCTTGCCCTAATTAGGTTTACCATTTCTATGATGAAACACTGTGACCAAAGGCAATGTGAGGACGGGAGGGTTTGTTTGGCTTACACTTCTACATCTTTGTCCAACACTGAAGAAGTCAGGCAGGACAGGAACTTGAACAGAGCAGGAAACTGGAGACAGGAGTTGATGCAGAGGCCGTGGAGGTGGTGCTGGTTACTAGATTGTTCAGTGTGGCAACATGGCTTGCTTATCCTTTCTTATAGAACCCAGGACCACCAGTCAAGGTAATACCTCCTGCAGATTTATTTTAAAAAAAATCATCTCTTATTTATGAAAATCATTGATTGAAAGGGTCTACCTGGAGGTAACATAGAGCCGTCTCACAAATAAGAAAGAATGGCAGTTGTTAGCTTACTTTAAAAAGCCAATTAGTACAAGGTAAAACACCATGAGCCATGCACAGGCTCCTATTCTCTAATAAGCCACAGAAAGGCTGAGAAAAATCACAGAACGAACAAGCATACTTCTGTGTCTTTGATACTCGGTGAAGAGGCAAGAGTGTGACATGCGCAGACTGACTTCCGCTTGTCAGGAGCGTCCTCACGGGGACCATGGGGTTACACCTCCTCTCCTTTTCACCCCCTTTCACAATCGCCCCTTGTTTAGTTTTGAAGCCTCTCCAGAGGTGGCTTATCTCAACATAGCTGACATTTAAATGTTTACATTTCGTTCACTGATCTTTCTCTTTTAAAGTATTTCGAGTGAAAAACTGCATTGGAGACGAACTTTTTATGACAGAGAACAAAGATCATCTTCGTGTAGAAACAAGCTGTGGACCGTGTGAATAGGCCTGGTGGGTTAGCATCCTGTCAGCTACAGAATGGGACTCAAAATCAAGGGGGCAGGGAGACAGCTTAAGACTAAAGATTCAAGCAGTCCATTGTTTGGAAGGTGGCCCTATGCAGAGACACCGTGCTCCACAGGGAAGACAGCATTGGGGTGGGTGTTGCCAGGCAGATAAAATCTTGACAGGGCCCCACCCCACTGGTCAGCACTATAGGCTGGGCTTCCAGTTCCCATATAAATTAATCTATTTCATTCCATAATGCCTCACATGAAGTCTTTAAGCTTAAACTATCCGGGGCAATTATCTTCTGATTTAAAACAAGTGAGTGTGGTGGTCAAATTCTCTAATAGTAGTTTGTCAGACACAGAAGAGTGTCTCATTTCACTGCATTTAGAGTCTCTAGGATGCAAACCTCCCTCATTGACCCCATCTAAGCCTGGGTGGCTTCCTTGCCCATAAATGAGAGGTAAGAATAGGCTCTTGTCAGGAGAACAAAAGAGTAGGCACGAATTACTTGGCAAGGTTTCAATGCCTCAGAATTGGGTTCCTTCCTTACACAGAGATTTCAAATAAAACTCCAACAGATCTGAATGGAAGGTACCGAAATTGCATCCACGAATGAAATACTTCATCTTCCACACTGTTTTGGATTTCTGAAAATCATCTACCCATCAGAATGCCATGAACACATTACAAAACCAGTCTTGTTATTAGGCTGCTTGATTTTTTACCTTTTGAATATATTTCTTCAGGATGGAGAGATGGCTTAGTAATTAACACTTAACTGCTCTTCCAAAAAAACTGGAGTTTGGTTTCTAGCACCCCTGTTAAGCTGCTCACAAATACCTGTAATTCCAGTTTAGGGGGATCTGATACCCTCTTTTGGTCTCTGCGGGTACCCACTTGCATGTGTGCATATATAAGTATACACACACACAGACACACAGACACACACCACATAAATAAGAGATAAAATAAATTGTATAGATAAATAAGTACATTAATATATCCTTTTCACAATTATTGCAAATGTAATAGATTTTGAATAACATAAACAGGAGGTGTCACTGTCTGGTGTCTTGTGGTCTGGAGTATTATCCCTTGTCTGAAGTCACTGAGGTAGAGTGATATTCTTTCCAGTTGGGGGATAGCTTCCAGGGGTGTCTGTACCCTTGGATGTTTGGGGGAATGGATTAGTTACCACCTGTAAGTTGCTTACCTTATGGTTTCTGCTGAGTGTTGGGCTTCATACTTTACCTCTGTTAGGTAGGAGAGTTTGACTAATGGATGGGTAACAGGAACGAGTGTAAGGGGAAGCCACTGTTAATGTGCCCCCTACTGCTCTTATTCCAGTGGCACCACAGTGGTCAAGGTTGAACAGCTGTTTCCGTTATGAACTCCTATTCCAGGGCTTTATAACTGAGCTGTAAAAACTTGCTCAGGGCTAAAACTCTGCTTATCGGGTCTTAGCCTGGGAGAAGTTTTTTCCCTATGATTTTATTCTTTAAAAAGAAGAAATCAATTCTTCCATGTAAAATAATCTAAAACTATAGTTTTTTTTTAAAAAAGGCTAATTTTTATCATGTTAATTGTGGATGTTGTAATAGGTGACAATAACATTTCTTCTGTTTCAGAATTAGACTTTCTAAAGGTATTTATTAAATGTCCTACGTGGATTATACAGTACTTTCCTAAGTACATTTTTTAGGTCATAAAATAAATCACTATGCATTAAAATATCAATGTTTGGTTTATTTTAAGACTAATTAATTTGCTAATTGAACAGGCTATCAATTGAGATCAATATTTCTACAACTGGCGAAATCACTTTGCCCTTTCTTAGCAGATCAGTAAATTGACACATAAAGGTGACAATCGGTTAGTGACGTCAATGAACTCATGATGATCCATGTACCCAGAAGTCCTTGAGTAGAAACACAAAGCCTTATTTACCTACTGTCTTAGTTTTCGTCCTGTTGCTCTGATTAGCACCATGACCAAAAGCAACCTGGGGAAGAAAATGTTTATTTTATCTTACAACTTTCAGTCACAGTCCAACAATGAGGTTAGTCAGGGCAGAAACTCAAGCAGAAATCTAGAGGCAGAGGAGCCTGCAGCGGAGACCATGAAGGAATGCTGCTTACTGGCTTGCCATCCATGGCTTTTCCCTTTGTTATACAACCTAGGTTCACCAGACCAAGGGTGGCCCAGACTCCAGAGGCTGGACCATCCTAATACCAACCATTAATCAAGAAAGTACCTCATATACTTGCCTATAGGCCAATTTGATGGATGCAATCCCTCAGTTGACATTTCTTCTTTCTAGATGATTTCAGCTTGTGTCAAATTGTCAAACATTAGCTGGTACAATTGACTCCTTGCCAACTAGACACACAAATATATCACTATTGAACTATAACCTTTCTTATCTTGTTTTTCCCCAAGATCTCATGTTAATATCACAATGTTAAGCATAGTCCAATATTTTAAAATCCCACAGTCTTTTAAAATTTCAACAATTTTAAAGTCTAAAATCTCTTTAAAAATCTAAAGTCTCTTAATTGAAAAAAATATTTAGAAAAAAATACGTTCTTATCATGAGAAGGAAGAACTAGGACCCAGTTATTATTAAATCAAAGGAAAATCCTGGTCTAGAGTGTGACTAGCTCAGTGTCTAATGTCTGGGAACCATGCTCTTCTGGGCTCCAAAGAATGTAGGCAGGTCCAGTTTTTCATCTCTGCCGTCCACCACCTTGTCTTTGTAGGCTTCATTCAGTGTCATTCCATAGCTGCTGCTGTCCTTGGTGGTCTTGGTGTCTATCACAGTAGTAACAAACAAATTACAATAGGAGTCTAAGTGTATTTAAGAAAGAAAGCCACAGTTAACATCTCAGGAAGTTCCCGATATAACTTTTAAACCAGGCATGGTGCTACACACGTATAGTCCTACCACTTGGGAGGCTGAGGTAGGAGGATCACCTCACCTGTTCCAGGCTGGTTTGAGTCCTGTGAGACTCTATCTCATTAAAAACAAACAACAACAAAAAAAAAGAATTCTAGGTCTAGGGAGACTAAGAGACCAGGAGATGTCAGCCATTATAAAGGTGTTTGTTCCAAACCACAGACAAGGGAGCACACCACACCTTTGTGGTCCTGTAGGGAAGTACAAGGGAGGGTCAGAAGGCAGAGAAAGGAAACAGCTGTGGGTGAGGCACAGGGAGGGACTGATGGAGTACAGAAACAGTCTGGTGTGGATGATTTCAGTGCCTGGTAACCCGCAGAGACAGTTATTCCTCCTCAAGGGTGTTAGATTTCAAAGCTGCAGGGCACTCAAACTCAAAGGCAGGTTTGTAGCTTGTAGGTGGTGGAGCACTGAGTCCCAGACTAAATGCATCTGCATCTCAGTTTCTATCTCACTGTAAAAGGGATAATAAATAGCTGCTCTGTCTTCCTCCCCATTGCAGCCTACGCTTAGCTTCCTAATCTCTGTGTGACCCTGGGCGAGTTACTAACCCTCTCTGAGCTTCTCCTTTCTCTTTCTTTTTCTCCCCTCCCTCCTCATCCTTTCTTTCTTTTCCTTTTGTTCTTTTTCCAACCTTCTCCTTCTCCTCCTCCACCCTCTGGTGAGATTTAAGTGGTCTCTGTCGAAATAAATGAAGGCATCCATGTAAAGCTCGCAGCTCCAGCTGGCACATAGTCAACACCACACAGTAGTAGTTATTCCACAAACCTAATCTTTCTTTCCCCCTGAATCACCATTGCAAGAGTCTGTAGACCTGGCTTACGATGAATATAAAAAACGGCCCTAAATCTGTTTGTATAGGGAGCTGTGTTCCCACTTCTGTTGGAGTCATGGGCAGTTATTAACACATTTTGGGTTGTTACTCTGAACACACTACATAATAAGAAAAGCACCCACTGAGTCCTGGCACAATAGCATAGGATACCTGAAGGGGGCTGCCAGACAAGCCACTGTCCTTCCAACCATGTTGCTCCTTTATCCACCCATTTGAGCTGTCAAAGTCACTGATAGGATGAAATTTCTCCTGGACACAACTACCCTGGCTATATGGAACCAAGACAATAAATGCTCATTCTGTATATCTGAACAGCTTAGAGGTATTTGCTTCTCTTTTTAGCAATGTGTCCAAAACATTTCTAAGAAACATAGTTTTAACAGCAAGCACTCCTGAGGTTGACAAGCACCTCTGCTTCCCTCCCCTCTCCTCTGAGTGCACCCCTAAACCTCTGAGTACACCCCTAAATCTCCAAGACCGGTGAGCACAAGCTGACCAAGGACAGAGCTGTTTCCAGTCATGCTCTCTTTAGTCACATTGGGACCTGCCTAATGCATTTCCCAGAAGGAAACAGTTGATTCAGTCTGTGTCTGTGCAATGAACAGAGAGTACATCAGCGACCCTGTTCTACATTTCTCATCTTATCCCAAGTCACGTGTTTGGATAAAATTTTTAACATTATACACTGGCTTCCCTAACTATAATGAGGCTGTTTGAAATTGAGGGAGAAAGTGGGGGCTTCCTTCTGGGTGAAAGAAATGATAGTCTTCCAATAGTTTAACACCCCTGACAGGTGTGCTCAGGTGGATGTCAAGAAGGTGATGCTCTGAGAAGCCCCACTATGGCAAGCTATGTCAGAGGTCTCAGAACCTCAGCTACTGGCCCCAGCCAGACTTCTCCACTGGATGGTGTTCATGGTGATAAGTGTCTTTTCTGAGGGCCAGAGCAATTATGCTTTCTCTTAGACATCGTCCATCCTCTGAGCCCCAAATAGAAGGGCTACGGACTGGAAGGGAAAACAAGGCAATAAGAGGAGTAGGTGGAAGCTCAAGGCAAGAAAGGAAAGGAAGTGAAATAAAAAGTAGGAAGAATAAGTCCTACACAGGACAGTTTGGGGAGAGCAGATCGTGGGTTTGTAAAAAGGAGCTCATGAATTTCATCATTAGAAGAATCATGTCAACAGCAAGGAACACCAAGGGACTGAGCACATAGACATCAGGAGTTTAGGAAGAGCTGCAGTGGACTGAGAAGATCTCACAGAAGCAACAGAAAGAGCAAAGAGGCTTTAAACAGTTAGTACCCCACTATCAACTTAAGAGAAGCCTTCTTGGATCATGGAAATCTGTGCGCAAAATTCTCCCATCAGATTTCAGTCAGGGCGAACAACTAATATTCCTGAATTCTTGTTTTTAAAGTTGTTTTCTTTGAAGTGACTCAGAGCCAAAATTATTTGTGTGTGTTCATATGCATGTGTATGTGTGCTCTACCTTGTTGAAGAAAGGGTGTGACGAGAAAGAAGGTTGGAGAAGGTCAGAGAAAGACTTGGTTTTGAGGGCCTCCTCTATCCTTCTGTCTGAAGAACTGAGCATGCCAGCATACTTCTTTGGGTTATGATTTTCTCAGTCCTAATGATTTATGGGTTTTGTATATGGGGATAGTTCTTGACTTTTTAAAGCACAACACACAGGAGGGAGGTCATCGACATATCAGGGCCCCCGAGACTGGTGAGGCCGGTGGTATTGCCTTGCATCTTGGCTCATCCCTGCAAGTGCTGCAAGTTCACAACCCACCCTTTCCTTCCCCCCAACAAAGGCGATCAGTGAAACTGATGCTAATGAAAGGAATCATTTGCATATAAACTAGTTTAATTAGGATTTTTTTTTAATTAATAGTAGGTTATGACTGATGGTGATCACATTGATGTTCTGCAACACTGGATTAGAGCAAGAAAAAATAAACAAAGGCAAAAATCTACTAAATTTTTTAACACATTATAGAACAAGCTGAGAAGCTTACAAAGCAAGGTTTGGCTCTTTTGCTATTAAAAAAGGAAGCATGATTTTGTAGGAAATTCTGGGAATTTTTGAATAAATTTGATTATAGGAAAAGGAAGATTGTAAATTTTATAGGGTATAGGAATTTACCCCTTTATTAGGCAGTCACTCTACCTAGTATGCACATCTACTCTAAAATTAACATTCCAATGGAGGAGGGTACAGGAATAACAAAATAAAGCCTTTTAGGGCCTAATTCAAAAAAGATTCTTGATTAAATTGTGTTATAAAAAATACTTTGTATTAGCAGTTAATGAAAGGCCAGGCCCTGACCATGTTGGCTTTTGTGTAGCGATTCTCAACCTGTGGGTCGCAACCCCCTTGAGGGTTCAATGACCCTTTTACAGGGGCATGGATGACAATTGAAAATGCAGGTATTTACATAACAATTCTAAAGAGCAGCAAAATTATAGTTATGAAGTAGCAACAAAAATCATATGGTTGGAGGGCTGCAATAACCTGAAGAGTTTTATTAAAGGGTCACAGAATTAGGAAGGTTGAGAACCACTGTTTCGGTGTAATGTCTGAAATACATCTCCCATTCTGTATTAAAACCCCATGTATCTGTTATAGCATCCTCATAGCTTAAGTAGTTGTAGGTAGTTCTAAATCTCTGTCAGCCAGCTATGTGCTTTATGTGGCGTCTCCAGACAATAGAAGTTCAGCATGGGTGTAGAAACCATTCAGTGGTTAAGGGAACTGACCACTCTTCCAGAGGAACCAGGTTCATTTCCTATCACCCATTTGGTGGCTCATAAGAGTCTCTCTAGTTCTCAGGGATTCTCTGAACTCTTGGGCACCAGCCATCAGTGTGGAAGCAAATATAGATGGAAGCGAACCACTAATGCACATCAAACTTCCCCCAAAACAAATAACAAACAACACTAACACCCCTACCCACCCCAGCATGTTTGTAGTTAAAGACAGGAGATGCATTATTTCTTCCCAATACCTATCTCGTCTCTGCCCGTTGTCTCTGTGGATCATCCACCCAGGTCTGAGCCACAGTTTCATTCTTTATTTCCTCCATGGCCATTGTCTAGTGCCAAGTCCCCATCACCTCTCACCTGGCCCACGCCATTGCCTTTGCTCCTGTTCCCACAGGTAATCTGATCATCAATTTAGTTTCCAATCTCTTCTTCATATCCCAGAGGGATTGGCTGAGTTTCAGTGCCAATTGGTTATGTATTCTTCCTCTGATACCTATATCTTAAGATTACACACGTGGGCACACAAACACACCTATCTCTTTCTCTTATATATTTGAATGCACATATTCACTCACATGTGTATGCATACACACACTTATTCATGTGCACACTGGTGGATTGAATGAGAAATGTTTTCCTTACCCTCCTGGATTTGAATACTTGGTCCCAGGTGGTGGTGGTGTTTGGGAAGACTACAGAACCTTTAGGAGGTAGAGCCGTGATGGACGAAGCACATATCTGGGGTGGGCTTTGAGGGTGTATAGCCTCCCCCCACTTCCTTTTTCTCTGAGTGGATAGAAATGTGGCCAGCCTGCTCTCTCCTTCTGTCATCTGCTGCTAAGTTTTCCCTCCATTATGAATGCTCCCTTTAGAACCATAACCTGAAAGAAACTGTCCTATACAT
This sequence comes from Rhynchomys soricoides, assembly GCA_019843965.1. NCBI lineage: Eukaryota > Metazoa > Chordata > Mammalia > Rodentia > Muridae > Rhynchomys > Rhynchomys soricoides. The sequence goes on along the minus strand of JADRCH010000055.1, from coordinate 6,110,563 downwards.
CACTTTGGGTCACAGTAATTTATCATAGCAACAGAAAAATGACCATTATGTGCATCCTCACCCAAAACATTTCATTGCCCCTCACATTCTAAGATGAAAGATTGGAATCCTAAACACAAATATATAGGCTAGGCTACGATTTAGCTCAGTGGTAAGGAATCTGCCCAGCATATATAGGTGTTGGGTCTTCCCTGACCTCAACATACAATATATATATATATATATATATATATATATATATATATATATATCTTATCTAAGTAAAATATAAGGTCTTGACTATCTTGCCTACTGACTGGAACCCCAGACTCTTACTGTTTGTCATTTTATATCAGCTCTGTGTGGAGTGCACCATGACCCCATTCATTGGCTTGTCTTTCACAGCTACTTTGCTCCCAATGCTCATTGTCCCTATCCGTTTGCCTCTGGGCTTCTCCCTTGGTTTAACCACTTTCTTAGATGACTTCTATTGACCTTTAAGAACAGAACTCATGTCAAGATGGTCCACATCTTGACCAAGTCTCTTTAGACCCCATGCGATTCTTTCTGGGTGATATTCTCAGACCATACCTTGTGAGACTCACTTTTTTTTGGTGTAAATTTGATGTCTTCCACATTGGATCATCCACTCTGGGGAGGTGAGAATCTTGTCTTTTTATACAACCTTTTATTGAATCAAGATCACATCATACAAATAGGACATAGCCATATTTAAGCACAGGTGTTCTGAGTCTAAGAACTTTCCTTTTCAATCCCACTTATGTAGTTGAATATATTTAGTTTTAGAGTTTAGACAATGAACACACCTGTGGTGGTTTGACTGTGCTTAGCCCATGAGAAATAGCACTCCTGGGAGGTGTGGCCTCATTGGAGGAAGTGTGTCACTATGAGGTTGGGGCTTTGTAGATTTCCTCCTATGCTCAGACTACACCCAGTGTGGAAAAGACAGTTCGCTCCTAGCTGCCTTTGGAATGAGATGTAGACCTCTCAGCTCCTCCAGCATCATGTCTTCCTGGCTGTTGCCATGCTTCCCACCATGATGATAATGGACTGAACCTCTGAAATTGTAAGCCAGTCCCAATTAAATGTTGTTCCTTATAAGAGTTGCCTTGGTTATGGTATCATTTCACAGCAATGGAAACACTAAGACAATACCCAAGGAGTTTTTGTTTCTTTGTGTGTATGTATGTGCATGTTCACATGCGTGGATGCATATATGTTTGTGTGATTGTGCGCAGAGACTCAAAGTTGATATCAGGTGTGGTTTTAATCAGCCTTTTCTTATTGAGGCAAGATCTGTTGAGCCCAGAGACTACTAATTCCTGCTAATTTAGCTAGCCAGCTTGCCTCAGGAATCTTCTGTCTCTGCCTCCACAGGAGCTGGGATTATAGGTAGACATCGTGCCTGACCCACTTTTATGTAGGTTTTGGAGTGGGCTCTGAACTCTGCTCTTCATGCTTGTGGGACAAGTACCTTACCCACTGACCTATATCACCATCCTCCCCCTCCGGTGGACCCTTAATTAGGTAGCTACTGTATTTGCTCTGATGAGAACAAACATCTCTGTAGTATATCCTGGACTAGAGCACAGCTCTGGCTATAGATTCATTGCTTAGCAATGATGTGTTCCTTCCACTGCCCAGGTAGAAAAAGTAGGACTCTCCATCTCACACCAGTGAGCAGCTACACGTAATGACAGTGGAATTCTTCTTCCTTTGTAGCTGCTAATATGCTCTGACAGTCAGCTCTGTGCCCTTGTGGGCTCTTTCCCAGCTTAGCCAGCGATGGAAATTAGACAGCAAGCTTTTCCTGGCTGTCTCTCATCCAGCCTCATCCAGGCTGCCTAACACAAACAGCACTGGAGAGCATCCCACGTTTCAGGGTGTGACTTTTCTAATATTATAATTTCTCTTGCAGGCTCTGGATGCCAAGTTAGTCTTTAACCTTTGCATGAATCCATTCTAGACTGCTTAAAAGCACATTATTTATTATTATTACATTGCTGCTACTGCTACTACTACTGCTGCTACTACTATATGCCTGTATTCTAATGAGAAAGAGAAAGAAAGGATGTAGATTTGGGTTGGTGACAAAATGAGGAAGATCTGGGAGGATTTGGGGAAGATGAAACTATAATCATAATATATTGTATGAGAAATCTATTTTCAATGGAAAAATAAAGGAGAAATTGTGAAAAAAATGTGAAAAACCAAAACCAAACCAACGAACCAACCAATTAACCAACCAAAAACCTGAAAAACCAAAACCCCAAACAAAAAAACCCCACAGTGTCTAAGATAGGGTTACTATTGCTGTGAGAAAATACAGTGTTCTCACTGAATGGTCAGGGAGGGACCTCAAACATGGTAGGAACCTGGAGGCAGGAGCTGATGCAGAGGCCATGGAGGGGTGCTGCTTACTGGCTTGCTCCCCATGGCTTGCTCAGCCTGCTTTCTTATAGAACCTAGGACCACCAGCCCAGGGATGGCACCATCCACAGTGGGCTGGGCCTTTCACTGTGAATTACTGATTAAGCAAATGGCCTATTGACTTGCCTATGACCCTATCGTACAGGGCATTTTCTCAGTTTAGGTTCCCTTCTCTGGGATGACTCTAGCATGTGTCAAGTTGACAGAAAAATTAGGCAGCACATAGGGAACAGGAAGAGACCATGACATTGTCCCCCAATGTCAAGTGACCATTTCCTTTCTTATATGAAGCAGATGTACATAGGAAGGTGGGTAGAGGTGTTATAGTCAAGGCTACCTTTAACAAAGGTGATGAAAGAAAAATCTTGGGTGATTTTCCTATGCAGAGTCTAACAAGAAACACAGCAGTAAAATACTGTTCTTATCAGCACTGGTGATGCTCAAGTTCATGTTTAGTGCTCTGAGGTAAGGTAATAAAGCTTGGCTAGCCAGTGAATTATGTGGAATTTAGTAATAAGAATGGAGCTTTCCCTGAAAGACAAAACCGTAAGTTGGGTCAAGATCTTACTATTACTTCAAATGTAATTATTGTCCTCACTGGTTAGTTGTGAACAGAGATCCAAGTCGTGACATACTGGATGTATTTGGTTATGAATTATTTCCTGAAATGGGCAAGACAACCCTGTGAGTATGGATTTTTAAATTTACTCATACACTGAAAAAATATTTACTCACCAAAAACAAAACAAAACAAAACAAAACCAAACAAAACCCAAACAAACCCCAAACTGTGGTAACAGAGTCACAGTGAACAGTGTAACAAAATGATGTCATAAAAATAAACTTTTTGACCAAAAGAACTTAAATGATTTGTGCAGATTTTATCAAGTCATGTTTTAAAAGTTTTATTATTTATTATTTGGTTTATGGGTATGACTGGTTTGCCTGTTGTGTGCATTCATACAATGTGCATGCATTGTGATCTCAGAGGCAAGAAGAGAACTTCAGATCCCCTGAAGATGGTTGTGAGCTACTATGTGGATGCTGGGAATTGAACCTAGATCCTCTGGGAAAGTGTTCTTTATTATCGATCTACCCTAGCCACCTTCCTCAAACATTTTTAATGCTCAGTTCATGCTTATCTAAATATGTAGCACATTTTTTGGATTTTCATATATTTGGATGTGTTGGATTTAGAAGAAAAGAGAGAAAAATATTTTGGTGACTTTTACATCCCCTCCTCCTTTTTCTCTTACTTTTAAAAACAGCACTTTTTTTTTTTTTTATTGTAGAACACAGTTCAAAGCCAGGGATCGTTTCCATCAGAGTCAGCATAGCGATGGATCATTAGAAATGCCGAATCCTGGTCTCACTGAAGACCCATCGGGACTTCTCTTCCATCTCTCAGACCTTGGAGTCTGAATATTTCTCTAGTTCCCTGGGTGATTCTTACATCGAAGAGCAGCTTTTGTAAAATATGGTTTTAAAAAATAGTAGGAAAATGACCAGAATCTTGGTGACCATCCTATTCCCATGAAATCTCCCATTTCCTTTAAAAATAATTGAAAAAGGCTTTCTAATGAAACATTTTCATGGGCTGCTGAGACGACTCAGGAGAAAAAGACATTCATTGCAAGCCGGAGGATGGGAGTTTCATCCCGGAGACCTACACTGTTGGTGGAAGGAGAGAACTGACTTCCACAGTTTTTCTCTGACCCCCTCAATAAACAAAATATTTGTAAAAATCCATTTAAATCTTATTTTTTCTAACTCCATAACCATTAGAACTGTGTGCTTCTGGTTCCTGAGTATGGTTCTTGTTGAAGCAGAGAGATGGAAGATTGTAGCAGACAGACAGACAGAGAGAGAGAGAGAGAGAGAGAGAGAGAGAGAGAGAGATGGAAAATTCTGGAAGGAATCCTGTCCTGATTTTCCTTTATTTTTCTCTCTGTCTCTCTGACCCCTCTTTTCTCCTCTTCCCTTTCTCTTTCTTTCCTTCGCTTTTTTTCTTTTTCTTTTTTCTTTCCACACGGTCGGTTTCCTAAGGCATTTCATGCCTCCTAAGCGTTAGGAAACTCCTCCCCGTGCGTCCATGTTTAATTCTTTTTTGCCTTGTGCTTGTCCCTTGGCTCCGTTTTTGCCCTTAAGTCTGAGGGAATTTAGAAGGAGAGAATGAGGAACGCATCACAGATGACCACTCATGAATAAGCACAGCAATTAAGGCAATGGGGCCAACAAGAAAAACCTTCCAAAAAGCTGCCTGGGAGAGGAGCGTGAGCAAGGGTTTACTAGTGAACCAAAGGACACGAGCCAACAAAAATGGTTTCTGATGGAGAGAGGATGATTTACCCTGAACTCCACTCAACTCACAGTACGTGTCGCCCCCCCCCCAACCCCCATCCCGTATTGAGAGAAATTTTCATAAACCACTCAGAGCAAGAAACTCAGAGGACATAATTTTGCAGGCAAGCAGCTGCATTAATATAGAACAAGGAGCTAAGACGAGGGAGGGCAGACTTTCAGTTGGATACTCAAGTCTGTGTATTTTTAAAATGATATTTTCAACAATCATGATCTAGGAGAACTGAGATCCGTATGATTGTATTTATTTTAATTAATTATTAATTAATTTGGCTCACTGTTTTATTTAGCCACTAATCTACCATTTTAATCATGTCTTTGGTTCTGAGGATTAAACTCCTGACCTTCAAGCACACTTATGCTGAGCTGTGCCACCCGATGGAGCACTTCAGTTCTGATACCAGGGGATGCAGGTATGCCCAAGGATAGCTAGGGAAACAGAAATTGGGGGAGGGGGAGGGGGTTGATTAAAGAAGAGGAGAAATTAGAACAAATTAGAGGTCAGTTCCTTGTCATTCCTTTCGAAGGGACTCAGATATTTCTTTCCCAGAACTGAACTCAGAGTCACAGACACACGGCTGGACCAGGAAAGACCTTAGCAACGGTACCCCAGCTTTCTTGTAACTGTGTACACGCAAGGCATAGGTTCGGATTTCAATGCGACAAGTCTTGTTTTATCCATTAACACATTAGAAGAGCCCTTCAGGCAGGGTCGTGGCTTGAGTGGCCGTGAGAACCCTCATGCAGATGCTGTTCAGAACAGAACAGCAAGAAAGAAATTAAGACCCGCCAGAACAGTGTCTGAGGAAGAACGGCTCTGATTGGCTGCCCACCGGATGCCTCCTGTAACACGTTATGCAGTTGGAAGAGAGGATGGTGGCTGCCTCTGGTCTGCTTTGCATGGAGGGAAACTTGTTGCAAGCTTCAGTTTTCACTGCTCATGGTCAGGGAGAAGATTTGAATAGTGGAGTCAAACCAAGAGCATCTCTGGGGTCTCTTGCAGTCCTAACATTCTTTTGAGCATGCTCACTTTCGTGGGTGTTGTATAATACTCTTCCTTTGTAGTTCTTGCCTTAGACTATTGATGGAGTCCCAACGTGCCTAACGGCAGCTCTTCCTCCTCCTCCCCCTCTTTCTTTTCCCACTCCTTCTTGTGTGTACATGTATGCGCATAGGTGCACACGAGTGTGGAGAACTCAGAAGTCAACTTCTAATGTCCCCTAGGTATGTCCTTTTTGCTTTTGAGATAGGGTCTCTTATACCTGGGATGGCCAATTAGGTTACGCTGGCTGACCAAGGACTCCCTAGGATTTGTCTGTGTCTTCCTCTCTAGCACTGAGGTGACAGGTGCATGCCACCGTGCCCAGCTTTTTTACATGAGGACTGGACTGGGCATCAGGTTCTCATGCTTAGGGTGCAAGCACATAACCAACTGACCCATATGCCTTGTCTGCACCCCCTCTTCTTTTCTTGTCTTGTCGGCCTCTTTTAACTCCGTTTGTTTGCACCTGGTCATGGCCAAGGAGGGGCTGGAATTCATTGACTCCATAGCAGCATGTTCTCCACCAGACTGGAGCTACTATAAATCATTTTACTGGGTTCTATTTCCTGAACACTTCTTTTAGGAGCAGTGGGGGAGGTGGGGAGGGGAGGCTCAAGAACTGGAAACAGATTTGCTGAAAGCTCTCAGCAGAAACTTCGCAGGATGACCCAGCTGCCGCTGCTTCCATTCCACAGTAAGGGAGTCTCGGAGGAAAAAAAAAGACTAATAATTAGTTTCACTCGTGGGTGAAGGATGATCTTTGAGGATGTCTGGCATTAATTAGAACAGTGGCCACTACTGCCTTTTCCAAATCCTGCTCTTTAAAACCAGGCCCTGCCAATCTGGACAGGGCTTCAGGGCTCCTCTTTAGGAAGAAGAGAGCCTTCATTGCATGAAGGTGACAGGCTCTGCGTTGGGTACTGTAGGTAAAGCTCAAAAGCATAGCCTGCTCCCCCTTTTTGGAACACACATTCTTCAGGACAGAATTGCAAATCCTTTGCTTCTGTGTAACGGGGCTTTGCCTTTAATTTTCAGAAATGGACCAGCTCTGCAAAGGGGAGCAATTGATTCTCAACTAGCCCTTCTATGTAGCTCCAACCCAAGTTTTATTTACCCAGTTTCTTACTGCACTGTGGGTTCCATGTGCTCAACCCTCACACAATGCTAATTTCATATCATTTAGATGAGGACTGAAATCTATACTCATGTTTTGAGGACTAAAAAAATAAATAAAAGACAAAGGTGCTACTGTGTGACTTTGCTGGACACATATAATCCCTAGTCTGTGTGTGTCAGGGACAATGAGCCTTTGAGTCCCACGTGACCTAATGTCAATGACATGGCAGTTCCCAGGGCCCACTGAGGCTCAAAGTTTTGCAATCATGTGGCCCAAATCTACTCTTCCTCTGCACTCCTGTAAGTCCACTTACACTGCCACTTGTTACGATAATATCTATTGAGTCTTAATTATGTGTTAGGGACTGAGGTAAGTACTGGTGCCACATGTAAGCTCCACAAGGGTGACTGAAGTCCCCAAGTGCCTCCATGTGAAGAACCAGAAGCATGGAGTGAAAGTAATGTGACCATGATATACAGTGAAGGCCTGAGTTGGGCTTTTAATCCCAGAAGCATTGGTTCCAAGACCCAGCTTTCAACCCTGAGGGCTGCTACCTACATGGGCTCCAGGAAGCCATGATCCAGCGTCCACGTTACCTCTTGAGTTTAAGATTCTCTGCATGTCTTTGTGCCATGCAAGGCTTCACTGTCTGTGATAGCCTAAACCTAGCCTTTCAGTGTATTAATATTTGTCCATTTCTAAGAATATGTTCGGATCTACACAGTGTGTTATCAATGACACCGGGACCCCAAATTACCCTGTCTTGGTAGTTCAAAAGGAGTAATATTTCCTTGGTTCAGAGTCTCAGGAACCTGACAGTGGCCATGGGGTCCTTCCGACTTGGGTCTCTGGAGGTAGTAGGCAGGCTGATGATCCATGCAGTACCGATGAAACTCCCTAGCATTCCAGAGGGCCTCTCTCACATGGCTCTAGGATGCAGGTAGATTCAGTTCACCACGAGGGCCGTCTATGAGGCTGCCTGCAGGTGACCTTCTCTCAGTGAATAGTTCCAGAAAATTCTCAAGTCAGATCAAAGCAGCAGTCCTAGCTTGTGTGGTAGTTGGTGTCTCTAAATGCAGCCTGCTGTCAACAGCAGGCACTAGGTTCTACCTCTTGAAGGGAGATGCATATTTTAAGCTACCATATTTGAACAACTGAGAAGGTGCATGTTGAATCAGTTCTCCATCCCTCAGTAGTGTGTTCTTTTGACCAAGGCATCTGTGGTATAAGAGAACATTCTACATAGAATAAATCATTCAAAACTGGTTCTGTCCAGATGCTTTAGGTATTACTTATATGAACTTGGACCCTAGCTAGTACTTCAGTTTCCTGATGCGGAAAAGCAGGACAACAGCCTGCTGTGGGTGTGGTTTATTCCCCCAAAGTTCATGAGCTTTGTTCTTGAAACTGGGTTCTCACTTTGGTATATTGAAATGATGGACAAGGTTGGACCAAGCAGCAGGCAATCAGATTATTGCCTAAACAATCCCAGTGCATGGATTCATGGTGTCCTGCAGAAGTGGGTCAGATTTTGTAGTTCCTTCAAGGAAAGGCTGCTGTAAGGAAGCCTGGTAGCCCTCTTGGAATCTCTTCTACACATGTAGCACCCATGATGATGCCATCCTCCACAAACCTGTCATAAAAGCCAAGCAGGTATCAATGCAACACTCTTACATCTCCCAAACCATGAGAGATAATAAACCTCTTTCCTGATGAAGATATCGAGACTTGGGAGTTTCATTATAGCAACACAAAAAGGGGCTAAGGCATAGCTTTTCCACTAATTTTATATTGTTGTGTGGATTTGCAACTTAGAATTTGTGTGGAAGACTTTTAGAAAGTGCTGTAGAAGGCATATTCAGTGGTTAATAATCCAAAATTCAACAATATGGTTATTGCCATCGAATATGATTATATTGAATAAGATTATGGAAATAAATTTAGAGCCAGGAAAAAATGTAACATTTTCATATATTTTCTTAATTTATCAGATGTTTGGTTTTTTTGGGGGGGGTGTCACCAAATCCATTTTGTTATAAACATGAGTCACAGGGGAAACAGCAGGAGGGCAACCACATAGTTGAGTAGATGACAGAACACTCATTTTGATTGAGACACAAACAAGCAAGTACGGTCAAAAAAATAAGCAGGCAGACCATGAAGTGTAGCTGAGTCCTCAAACATTAGGAAGGCAAGCTAAGTGTTAATTAATGAATTAAGAAACTCACACAGTTTTAAAGAGAAATTGACGACACCTATTTCTCGTTAAGGAACATTGCCGTCAACAGTCTCCATCACTGAATACTAATAAAACCTCTCCCTATTCTCTCTTACGAAGTAAAGTCAACAGCAAAAAGAAAGATAAAAAAAACAACCAGATTGTGATTGTAAGAATTTTATTTGAAATTGCAACACAGTGAAATTTGCATAAATTCTAATAAAGCAAAATGAAAAGCCATTAACACTTGTCTCTGGTAATTAACGTAAGCTTGCTGCTTCAAATGACTGTTTCAGACATATGGGGGAAGTAAGGACGGGAAATGCCGAGCCAGGGAAAAATATGAAGATTATAAACCAAGAATGATGTTACTCAGAAAGCCCCTAATGTTAGCAAGGAAATAAAAGTTAGTTAGGCTTTTAGGAAACATTGAAAAATGCTTTCTAGTTTACAACTGATTACTGGGTTCTAATTGCAACCCTCTGGAAAGAACAGAAATGTTAACAAATATTGATTATTTAAGACAAACCACAGAAAACTGATAGTTTCTGATTTTTTTTTTAGAAAAAAACAAGATAATTTGTAAACTTTTAATAGTTTTTTAGATACAGGAAATGAGGCTTCATTTCAGTCTTTGGATTTAGCCGTGTGGTGCCGCGTATTTTGGCTTAATGATGTCAAACAAAATATGCTCTGTCGAAGGGGAAGTTAAGTTTCTGTGGAAATAAGATTAAAGAAGAAACTTCTTTTTTTTTTTTTAACAACAAAAAATATCCAAGACTTCGTTTGTTGCAGACACACCTACATTACAAGTAAAAACTGGAAAATCAAAATGGACTAATAAAAAAGATGATGATGATGATGATGTTTTCAAAGCATCTGCTAGGTGCCACATGCTATGTTAATGTGGATTACTCCCCACCTTTAAAATCATGTTCATGTGTGTGTGAGTATTCACACACTGGCATGCCTGTGGATTGTTTGAGGCACAATCTTTTGCTTCTCTCTGCTGCTTAATGTACACATTTTAAAATTTTTCCTGATGTCCACATGGTCTATATTTTAATTTTTTTGGTTATACTTTTGGTGTAATATATAAGAACTGGCCTCCAACTCCACCACATACCAGGATAAAAGATTTTTACCCTGAAAATTTAAAAGTGTTTTATAGTTTCATTTCATATGTGTAACTCTTTAAATCATTTTAAGTTTAGTTTTCTGTATGATATTAGGCATCATAGTTTTTTTTTTGGCCAACTTGACACAAACTTAGATATACCCAGGAAGAGGGAGTCTCAGTTCAGGTATTGCTTCCATTGGAATGGTCTGTGGGCAAGTCTATGCGAATGTTTTTTCTTAATGCTAATTGCTATAGAAGTGTCTAGTCCACTGTGGGTGGTACCATTCCTAGGGAGATGGACCTGTATTGTATATGAAGTAGCTAAGGAAGCCAATGGGAAGCAAGCCAGTAAGCCACGGGGTTTTCTTTAGGTCCTCCCTCCAGGCTTCTGCCTTAGATTTTCTGGATGAGCAAGACTATAAAGTATAAAATAAGATACACTCTTTCCTCAACTAGGCTCCTTTGGGTTAGTGTTTTAAAACAGCTATAAAAATATTCGGAAATTAGAGAAGGGGTAGTGTCATTTACATTCCAGTGTCCTCAGTACTGTTTGCGGAAGTCTTTTCCCCACTGAGTGGTGTTACCCCTTATTAAAAGCCAGGCTACCTCATGTGTGAGGATTTTCCCCAACCTCTATTACCTTGGCCTGTATTCACCTCTACATCGATACCGTGGCCTCTTCATTACTATGGACTGTAGTAATTTTAGACTAGGGAAATGTGAATCCCCCCACGTTTTAAGGAAAGATCTTGTTGTTTTTGTTGTTTAGCACGTATCAGGGTTAATTGAAGTTTAGGACTGAATTTTCTGTTATTACCAAAAGAATTTTGGGTTTTGATAGACCAGGCAGGACATTGGCAGTTTGCTTTGGGTATAATTGCTATCTTAATGATATGAACTCTTCCCGCTTATGAACACGAGTATATTTCCATTTCTGTGAGTCCTTTAAGATTTCTTTTGTCAGTATGTGTGGTGTCTATGGTCCATGCCCCTCATGTCCTAGCATATGTGGTTTCTTATGTGTTTGCATCTTTTGAAGGTTGTAATTAGAATAGTTTTCTTAATTTCCTTCTTGGGTTACTTACTGTGAGTGTATAACATTACCGTTGGTTTGTATATCTTGATTCTGTATCCTAAAATGTGGTTAATTTCATTACTAGTTCTAGTTTTTATTTAAAAATGAGAATTTTTATTTTCCTATTAAGAGATAACATCATATGCTCTACAATTGAATAATTTTACCCTCTTCTTTCCAACTTGGATGTCTTTTTGTTTAATTACCTTTTCTTGTTTAAGTGCTGTGGCTAGAACTTCCAGTGATCTACTGGATAGCTATGGCAGATGGAAGCACCCTTGCTTCATTTCCCATCTTGAAGGAAAAGTCTTGGTCTTTCACCATTGACTGTGAGGTGCAGGAAGGAGTTTCACATATGAGATTAATTCTGAAGATTACTTTTACTTACGTATTGTTGTGGGGGCTCTGAAGAGGCACCCACATATCCCAGAGAGTGTGTAGAGGTCAGAGGAGAAGCTTCCAGGGTATCCACTCCCTAAAACTGGCTCATTAGACATGTAAAGAACTAGACAAGGTTTCTTATTAGCTTTTATAATTGGCCATGTATTGACCTCTACATGGTGCTGGTTTCTCATCTAGCATTTTCTTTCATGTTAATGTGAAGGGATTCTTATTTATTATTTACTTATTAGTTTTTGTAAGGTGTATCTAGGAGTGATTTTGAGAATCCTGCTTATCATCCCACAGAGGAGAGCTTAAGTGTGAAGAGAAACATCCCACAGAGGATGGCTGCACGGAATGAATGGCCTCTCTTTGATTTCAAGGCCATTTCCCTGGTGTGTGTGTGTGTGTGTGTGTGTGTGTGTGTGTGTGTGTGTGTGCACGCGCGTGGACGCGCGTGCGTGTGTCTCAACAGTTTGATTGTTACTTGACTTGTATAGTTCTCTGCATTCCTGGAATTTTCTAGACTATTTGGCTGTTTATTGTCATGTCTTTTTTTTTTTTTTTTCTTTTCTTTTTTTAATCAAGTTTAGGAAGATTTTAGTCCTTATTTCTTGAAGAAATGCCTTTGTCCTCCCCCCCCCCCATTCTTACTTTCTCAGGATTCTTACATTACTGATCAATTCTGTGATGTCTTTCAGGCCTATGAGGCAATGCAGGTTTTCTCTAATTGTTTTTCTTTCTGATCATCGGCCTTGGTAAAAACAACTAAGTGATTTTCAAGTTCATGGATTCTCCTGTCTCCTTAAGTTTGCTTTTAAAAACTTTAGGAAACTTCCACCTTAGTTACTGTGTTTTCTGTTCTACATTGTCTTGTCTTATTTTTATTAAAATATCTTCATCACTATTTCCAGCTATTTCCATTTGTGCGCTCCTGTAACATTGTCTAGAATGTCTAGACATTCTCCACCTCATCCTTTTTTTTTTTTTGCATAAGCAGCTGTTTTAACATCTTTGTCTAGTAAATCTGCAACGTAGTCTCTTTCATGACATATCTGTTATTTGATGATGCACAATTTCTGTTCCTTTGCATGCCTTGTTATTTCATCTTAAGAACTGGACATTTGATCATGTGTAAACACTGGAAATCAGACCCCCTCTCCCTCTTTCTCTTCTTCCCTCCCTCCCTTCTTTCCTTCCTGTTTCTGTCAGGGTATAAACTTGGGGCTTTCTTAATCTTTCTCTTAGCCCACACGTTTCCCTAGAAATGGGTAATGATTTTTCTAAACTTCATTTTAATAGCGATTGCTTTGGTAAATCCTAGTGTCTAAGTGTCTCATTCCCAAAGGACAGAAACGGGGGGGGGGGGAAGGTAAAGATGTGGTGGTCCTTTAAATCGCTTGGAATTAATTTAGTGGGAAGACTAACACATGGTCCCATGGCTACTCTCTGACTATAACCACAGATAGCAACCCCAGCAATCAGTGGTCAGAGCGATCCCTGATGACAGGGACTTTACTGCTCAATGTAGCTCCCCCACAGCCATGCATATGTGGTTCCATAAACACACACACAGCACTTGCCTCCAGTAGAAGGCCGATGTAGTAGCTGTTACAGGGGTGAGAATGGACTTCTATAAAAATGAACCACAGTTTGTGCTCCAAGCCAATGCCTACAAAAATGTGAGCCCTGGAGTGTATCCCAGGTTTCCAAGTAAGAGATATTTCCCCTTCTAACGGGGAAGGTCACCCCTTGTGCTTCTTACTGTCCTTTAGACTAGCCCTCATTTCTCGTTCACAGGACACAGAGGTGACAGCTTGCTTATACACGGAGGAGATTGCTACACAATACAGGGGAAAGGTCATCCATGTGGGTCTGAAAGTTAGCTGAAAAGTAGTAGTGTCAGTGAGGGTTAGTGATGAAAGAGGCTTATATTGCCAGATGTGTGTGTGTGTGTTACTAGAGTCATTCATAAATCACACTTGGACTCCAGTTCACAGGGTCTCGCAGGAGCTGATATTTAGATGCACCTATGTCCTCATCATCTATGTCTCATTCTGGTGGCTGAAAAGGAATCAGAAATTGTGTCTAGGTCCTGAGTTTAGGCCTTACCAGCAGAAGCACCCTCCGTTAACCTTTTTCTTGCTGCCATGTAACCTGGCTTTGTTGTGCTGACAGTGGGATTATTCTACAGGATGTCACACTGTGCATCGACAGATGCTTATTTCCACATCTTGACCAAGTTAGAATTCTATTTACGCCTCGGAGGTACCTAGGAAATTGGCTTCCAGGGTCAAGCTGATACCAGAGTAAAGTTTCTTTCCATCAAGTACAGAGATTGTCTTTCTCATTTGGCAGCACGAGGGGACTGAATCTAGGCCCTTGTGCGTGTGAAGGAACCACTCTACAATTGGGCTACAGCCCCAGTCCACTAATTGTCTGTTGAATTAGTAATGGCATTACACGAAGCATATTTCTTTTCCCATTCCAGTGCCAGAGCCTTCTAAGGGTCATGTGAATTCAGAGGAACATCCCAATTTTCCAGAAGCCATCTCAGTTTTGAAATGTGATCCCTAGTTATACAAAGCAGCTCACTGTACACTGAATACCCTCGGGGGCACCATCAGAAATATGCTGTCTTCTTTCGTGAACCACACCATCTATTTAAGGAAATTGCTCTAAATAAATTAGGGAGGGCTCTTACTATTGTTTCAAGAGTGTTTTGTTTGTAACAGTTCTAGGGAGATGACTGTCCCCTCAGGCCAGATTTGTAAAGGACATAATTTCAAAACCGGGAAGAGCAAATAATGAATGAGTAGGCTTTGGGAACTGCGATTCAGGCTTCAGATCCGTCCTCCGGTCTGCCTGTGGGTGTTGACTGGGGCTTTTAGAAACCCTTTAGCTCACTTTATCCTTCAAGCTGTCACGGCTGGTGATACTCACTCCTGTTTCAATGTAAGGCAATGCACGTCCCACACTTAGCCATGCTCGGATAAAGATGGATACTGTCTATCTCACACCTGGAGAGATGGCTCCGAAGTCAAGAGCCTTTACTGCTCTTTCAAAAGAACTCAGGTTTGGTTCCCTGCACCCATAGGGAGGCTCATAACAGTCTCTAACTTCTGTTCTAGGGGACCTGAGACCCTCTTCTGGCTTCTGTAACCACTAGGCAGACATGTGGTATACACACATGTGTGCGAGCAAAGCAGGCATACAAGAAGAACCGGATACCATGTGTCTCTTTATTCGAGTCTTTAACATGTGCAAAGTTGTTACTGGTGACCTGTCTGCTAAGAGTAGTGGAGTGTTCCTACTGAAGGGCGCCTCTTTTGTGAGCTCTGCTACCTACTGAGTTTGCCTACTCCTTGAAAAGCAGGAGAATGGCTATGTTTGGAGTAATAGAAAACAAAGTTCTTGCTTGCCATAGTGTTATGGGTGTCTGGGTGTCAGTATTTCTGTGGCACTCATCTCTCTCTCTCCAGCACATGGAGCCTTAGAGCAAAACAGCTTTGACTCTGGGTAGACATGCTCTCTGAGGATTAGACAAGCCCATGCCATGTAGTAACTAGGGTCATGCTGTACAGATGATACATGTCATCCCTGCCTGGGGGATGGTCCCTGTGTCTGGCACAAGCACAGAGGTGCTTTGAAGATAGCAGTGTTAGGGACGCATGGCTTGCTATTCTGCTGAAGATGGTAAGTTCTTTAGGAAAGCTTCTCTGAGCCGTGCCAATCAGTTCCATCAGACGCCTCACTGGAATACAGTTGCTATGAAAGTCAGAGGCAAACCACCAGGGGAGGTACACTTTCTTGGCATTGTTGAGCTTACATGACAGACTGTATTTGAAGATTTCTGGTGTGTGTGTATGTGTGTGTGTGTGTGTGTGTGTGAGAGAGAGAGAGAGAGAGAGAGAGAGAGAGAGAGAGAGAGAGAAAGAGAGAGAGAGAGGAAGAGAGAGAGAGAATACATGTGGGCGGTGTGTATGAGAGTCTGAGTGTATGTTTGAAACTATGAATGTGAGTATACGTGGGTGAGTGTGAAAATGGATGTGCACGTATGTGGGAGAGACAGACACAGAGAGTGTATGTGGTATGAAATGAGAGAATGCAAGTGTGTATGTTTGAAAGTGTATGTGTGAATATGTGTGATTGGATGTGTGTGTGTGAGTGTGTGTGTGTGAGAGAGTGTATATGTGTGTGGTAAGAATGTGTGTGTGTGGCCTGCTACTCTGAGGTCACTGAAGAACACGTAGAAACAGGTCTCCATTTCCCACAGTGTTAGCGTGTGTTTAGGTCTAATACAAAGACAGTGACTTAGAATATGATGATGAATCAATACAAAGCTTCAAGTGAGGCCTTTTAAAAGACTTTACCTTGTCAAAAAACTCTCCAGCCTTGCATTCGAGTCTGCCTGAGAGTCATCTCTGTAAACACTGTATCCTTTTACCTGCCGAAGTTCATGGAGGGGAACTTTTGACATAAATCCCCGATATTTGTTTTTTTCTTTTCAACAGGCTATTATTTAATATTTGCTGATCTGTGCAGTGTGTACACTGCTTTCTGTGATGACTTGCGCACTTTGGTTTGTGGAATTAATGAGCACACATAGGAGGGGCCCTTTGAGCCAGTGCTTTTTCCGACCCCGGGCATCCTGCGTGGATACTGGTTGCCGGGGGAACTGCAACAGGCTCGTCTGTTAAGAAAACTCGCAAAAAATGAAATAAGTTTATTTAGAGCTCTCTCACCTTCTATCCAAAGCTTTTCTTCTTGGGGCTGTTCTCCCTCATCAGCTTCTTCAGAAGGTTTATTTTCAGTTTTTGCAATCGTTCTAATAAAACACAGAAAGCCCGAGGTTCTGCTTTGGTTTGTGAACACCCCCAAGGCCTAGCCAGCCATGGAATGCAGTTGACCATGTGCTGTCCTCTGAAGGAGGGGCAGGTCAGGCTTTCTTTTAGCTGTCATACCTGGCAGGTGAGGGTTATTCAAGTGTCACAGTCTGTAAGTCTTTCAGCTTGCATTGGATCTCTTATGACACAGAAGACAGAATTAGAGGGGGAGGAAGAAGGTCTATTTCTCTTAGAGTCGGTGAACGCCTCTGTAAAGGCATTCATTAGCACGAACTCCTTTCCCTGGCAGGGGACGTCAGAATCCAGAATCCGGACTTGTTTTGCGTCATAA
The DNA here is from genome assembly GCA_019843965.1 of Rhynchomys soricoides. Taxonomy (NCBI): domain Eukaryota; kingdom Metazoa; phylum Chordata; class Mammalia; order Rodentia; family Muridae; genus Rhynchomys; species Rhynchomys soricoides. The sequence goes on along the minus strand of JADRCH010000055.1, from coordinate 6,093,641 downwards.
GGCAGCTCTTTTTCTTCTCCTTTTCTCTGTTTTTGGACATAAAGCTCCTTCTACTCAGTTTCTGTGTTCTAACCTTCAGTTTTTAAAAACAAACCATACATTTTATATTTATGACTTCTGATGTGTCTTTCTTTAAAATGCGATGAGTGCAAAAAATTGTCTACATTGTTTTCTAGTATTTTACACCCTTCCTTTGTGATATTTTCTCTTGTACCTAAGCTAAGGTTTGTCCAGAGGCTCACTTTGTTGCAAATGGATACAGCTCATCTTTCATTGAATGTATTCCCTCTTGCATACATATTTAGCTTAGCAAATACTTAAATGAGATTACCCAAATCTACATATAGCACATGAACTGGATAAAAAGTGCCGTTTTTTCCCTTTGAAGCTTAGATTCATAACTGACTTGGTAGGAAAGGCTAGACATAGGTGCAGGCTCATTAGTAGTTTTCTTCCTCTTTTCCTGTCTTAGTTAATTTTCTTATGGCTGTGACCAAACACCGGACGGGAGGAATTCAATAGGGGAAAGGTTTAATTTGGTTCATAGCTCCCATTCATCGGGGGAGGGAAGACATGATTGAGGATAAACCAGATGTAGTAGCCAGTGTGAGGCAGCTGGTGGGACAGACACAAAGCAGAAAGAGGACTGGAATCAGGGCCAGGTATTACCCTTCCACATTCCACGACACCCCCCAGATGCATCCTGTTTTCCCATAGTTTCACGGTATCTCACAATAATGCCATCACCAGGGGACTAAGTGTTCAAAGATGCATAGGTGGCAATTCTCCATGTTCAAACAAAGCTTTCTTTGTACATGGTGGATGGAGGTGTAAACGCATGGCCGGACTGAATCTCAGATGATAATGCATCATGGAAGCTTCTCCAGCCAAGCCGGGATGCTGTAAAGAACTGTTGACATTGTGCCTGTTACTTACTTAGTGTGTTAGTTTGCATGTTCACTACAGAAGCGTTTCAGATTTAGTACTAGCAAATGAGCTGAAGTAAAATACACAAACCAGCTACTAAGAAAGCATACTTACCTGAAATAGATTAGCAGGAACAAAAATAACAAAAAAAAAAATAGACAAAGAGAGTGAGGGAGGAGTGGCCATGGTGGTGGTGGGCTTTTACTTGAAAAACAAAACAAAACAAAATTAAAAACCAATCTATAGTTAATAAGAGCTACAGTGTCTTGCAAGGGTCTCCAGTGGATGAGACTTTTACCCAAGTGAAGACTAAATTCCTAGCATCGCATGGATGACCCATCTTCCAGTGTCTCAGTCATTGTGTATATAGATTATCTGTCAAGCCATACTATGTTCTAATGTCTTATCTACTGTCAATAAATGTTCAGTAGCCACTGGTAGCAGTTTGTTTCCCTAAAACTGAAGATTGTTTCCTTCCAATCCCCCAACATTGGATATCCTGATTCTGATTATAGAGACGATCCTTTCGTTTCATAAAACCACACAACAGGCCTTTTCTTACTTCAAAGCCAACTATTTCTTTGAAAACCAGTGGCTGCCTCTTTACACACATCAGTGGAAACAAAACAGAGGGAGTCTTGCAAGGTGACTAAGCAGAGGCCATTGAAGCTTAATCTTAGGGTCACACAGTGTTTTCATTACACCGATTATCCCAGTGTGTGTGTGTGTGTGTGTGTGTGTGTGTGTGTGTTTGCACATTCAGATATTATTGCTCACTGTTTTAGCCCAATTGTTTCCTTGGTGATTTAATTTAGATCTCTCTCTCTCTCTCTCTCTCTCTCTCTCTCTCTCTCTCTCTCTCTTTCTCTCTCTGTCTGTGTTACTGGGGGTTGAACCAGAGACTTGAACATTTTAGAGAACTGCTCTATCACTGAATGCCACACCCTAGATTGGCAGTTTTTGTTTTCACTAAAGTGTCCATGGCATTTTACAAAGTAAGGGATAGCACTGGAGCTTGACACTTGGATTCCGGAGTCCCAAACCACACATGTGTTCTTGTTTCATGGTACAATGAGAACTAAACCATGAAGATGTTACACTGAGTGACAGGGACACTCACAGTGGACACATATTGTGAATTAACTTAAAGGAAGTTTGTAGAGCAGCAGAAGACATAAGACATATGTAGAATGTAGAAAGATATTTGCCAGGGCCTAGGAAGATCCAAGGGGTGAGAGGCACATGTTTGATAAGGACAGTGTTTAGTTAGAGAACAGAAAAGAATCCTGGAGCTCAGTGAGTGGTGGTGGCACAAAATAGGAATGTGCACACATTATGTGGCATTTCTTGGGGACACACGAGCAGGTGAACAGTTCACTCCAGATAACCCTCTCACAAAAGAGCAAAGAAGAGACTCCATCAAGGTCTGGTTTAATGAGCCAATGAGTTTATTGGGGTTGCTTACAGGAATATGGGGATTCAAAGGCAGTTGCCCACTGAAATCCCACCACAGCCCGATAACTCACAAAAGCTGCATCACTGCAACTCTCTGTGAGATTTGCCTGGAGAGTTTCCTCAGACCAACAACTGGTACTATTTATAGAACCTTGTGACTTTATAGTCCTGAGCCTTGTAGCTTTTCTGAGCATCCTAAACCTTGTAAATTTCCTTTATTTGTGGAGTCCTGTGGGATTCCTTCTTTTGTACCCCTTCCAAGAGGGAACAATTCAATCAGACAACTTCCTGCACGTCCCACACCTCACTCAGGAGCCGAGAGCCCTTGGGAAGGACACATGGGGCCTCTCTCCACCCAGTGCCATATGATCCTACAGTGCTGAGAGGTTAGACAAGTGTTTTTAGAGACAAATTAACTTTTAAATGATCGCCATAAACTCATTCGCCATACTTGTACAGACTAGATAGTTGGGTCAGAGTTAAAATATCTGTGGAAACAGATAAGTGCCCAGACTCCACAGCTGCTGGAGCTCAGCAAAATGCAGAAGGGGAGAAGGAAAAGGTAGAGAAGGAAAGAGGCAGAAGGAGAGGGAGAAGAGAGACAGAGAAAGAGGCAGAAGAAAGGGAGGGAGAGAGAAGGAGAGGCAGAAGAAAAGACACAGAAAGAAAGAGAAAAGAAGGGAGAGGGGGAGGGAAAGAAAGAGAAGAGAGAAAAGGGGAAAGACAAGAAAGGACAGAGAAGGAGGGGGGAGGGAGAAGGGGAGGGGAGGAGAAGCACAAAGCAGAGACCGGGAGAGGGATTAGGGCAACGTTGCCAATATAAGCACCAAATCCAGACCCTGATCATTTTGGCATGCACTTTCCTGCCATGTTAAGGTGTATCCCCTGTAGCTACTGGTGCTGTGTGGGGGAGGGGTGGTGTCAAAGGGCTGAACTACAGAGGCACAACCTGTTCTGAGCAGATAAGTTTGGGATGATCATATTGATTTTGATGGTTTGGTACTTCCTCACTGTAAAATCTCTATATCAGTGGTTCTCAACCTGTGGGTCATGACCCCTGGGGTGTGGTCGAATGACCCTTTCACAGAGGTTGCCTAAGACCATTGCAAAGCACAGGTATTTACACCATGATTCATAAGAGTAGCAACATTACTGTTATGAAATAGCAACAAGAATAATTTTAAGTTTTGGGGTCACCACCACATGAGGAACTGTATTAAAGGGTTGTTATCATTAGGAAGGTTGAGAACCACTGTGTTAAGTACTACAGAACCTGGTCAGAGAGTTTACTAAGTTTTGTGTTAAACTTTTAAGTTGGTAACCAGGAAACTGTTTTCCTTCTCCATATCCTCAAACCCAGTCTAATCTTGCCTTTAATTCATTCTTTTTTGTTTCTGTCTCTGTTTCTGTCTCTGTCTGTCTCTGCCTATCTCTCTGTCTGTCTGTCTGTATCTATCTATCCATCTATCCATCTATCTATCTATCTATCTTTCTCTGTTTCTTTTCTATCTTTCTCTGTCTTACACACACACACACACACACACACACACACACACACCCCTTTAAGTAGATACCCAAGAAGCCTCAAAACAGGTACCCTCTTCTGTACTTGGCTGGAACGCCCCCTATTATGTATGGTACCTTTCTATTGCACTGTAAGCACCTTGGTGGGTGGTATGCTGTCCCTCTGGATCAAGTCCCCTGTGGCTTCAGTGGCTCACCATGGTAAGCAAGTAACTTAAACTTAGCTTGACTGATTGATATGACAAGTAGTTTTTCCAGAAGAAATGTCAGCTCTAAAGCTATGAATCCCTTCATTTTACAAAACCCTCTGACCTGGGCTTGCTCCTAGGAATTAGTAACTCAATACTGAATCTTTCTTTCTCTTTGTGTCACCTGTTACAATCTGGCCTCCCTTTACCTCGACAGAGAGTTATCACACTCCTACAGGTCTCCCAAGTCTGGTGTTTGCAGGAAAAGAGACATGCAAAAGCTGCTGATGTGGTGGCAGGTGGCAAGTTCACTTAAAAAATGTGCACAGCTTCATCAAAGTGGCTGAATATAAAATTAATTCAAACAAATCTTTCCTCTACTCAAGGGATAAACGGGCTGAGAAAGAAATTAGGGAAACCCTTTACAAATAATATGAAATATCGTGGTGTGATGCTAACCATGCAAGTGAAAGATCTGTATGACAAGAACTTCAAGTCTCTGAAGAAAGAGATTGAAGAAGACCTCAGAAGATGGAAAGATATCCCATGCTCATGGATTGGCAGGACTAACATAGTAAAAATGGCCATCTTACCTAAAGCAATCTACAGATTCAATGCAATCCCCATTAGAATTCCAACTCAATTCTTCACAGTCATAGAAAGAACAATTCTAAAATTTATCTGGAATAGCAAAACACCAGGAATATCAAAAACTGTTCTCAACAATAAAAGAACTTCTGTTGGAATCAGCATCTCTGACCTCAAGCAATACTACAGAGCAATAGTAATAAAAACCTCATGGTATTGGTACAGAGATAGACAGGTAGATCAATGGAATAGAATTGAAGACCCAGAAATGAACCCACACACCTATGGTCACTTGATCTTTGACAAAGGAGCTAAAACCATCCAGTGGAAAAAAGACAGCATTTTCAACAAATAGTACTGGTTCAACTGATGGTCAGCATGTAGAAGAATGCAAATTGGCTCATTCTCCTTGTACAAAGCTCAAGCCCAAGTAGATCAAGGACCTCCATATAAAACCAGATACACTGAATCTAATAGAAGAGAAAGTGAGAAAGAACCTCAAACACATTGGCACAGGGAAAAATTTCCTGAACAGAACACCAATGGCTTATGCTCTAAGATCAAGAATCAACAAATGGGACCTCGTAAAATTGAACAGCTTCTTTAAGGCAAAGGACACTGTCAATAGGACAAACTGCAATCCATAGATTGGGAAAAGATCTTTACCAATCCTACATCTGATAGAGAGCTAAGATCCAAAATATACAAAGAACAAAAGATGTTAGACTCCAGAGAACCATATAACCCTATTTAAAAAATGGGGTACAGAGCTAAACAGAGATTTCCCAACTGAGGAATCTCAAATGGCTGAGAAACACTTAACATTCTTAGTCATCAGAGAAATGCAAATAAAAACAACTCTGAGATTCCGCCTCACATCAGTCAGAATGGCTAAGATCAAAACCTCAGGTGACAGCAGATTCTAGGAGGATGTGGAGAAAGAGGAACACTCCTCTATTGCTGGTGGGAATGCAAGCTGGTACAACCACTCTGGAAATCAGTCTGGCAGTTCCTCAGAAAAATGGAAATAGTTCTACCTGAGGACGCAGCTATCCCACTCCTGGGCATATACCCAGAAGATGCTCCAACATGTAACAAGGACACATGCTCCACTATGTTCATAGCAACCTTATTTATAATAGCCAGAAACTGGAACCACCCAGATGTTCCTCAACAGAAGAAACAGATACAGAAAATGTGATACATTTACACTATGGAGTACTACTCAGCAATTAAAAATGATTTATTCATGAAATTTGCAGGCAAATGGATGGAATGTGGAAATATCATCCTGAGTGAGGTAACCCAGTCACACAAGAACACACATGGTATGTACTCACTGATAAGTGGATATTAGCCAAAAAGAAGCTCAGAATACCCAAGATACAACTCACAGACCATATGAAACCCAAGAAGAAAGACCATCACACAAAATGTGGATGCTACAGTCCTATTCAGTAGGGGGAAGAGAATAATCTCTGGGAAGTAGAGGGAGAGAGGGATCTGGGAGGAAGAGAGGAGGAGGAGGAGGGAAAAGGAGGGCAGTTCATATATAGGAGAGGGGAGGAGGTGGGGGAGAAGTACAGAGGGTCAGAAATTTGAAAGGAGGTGTGTAGCAGTGGGGTATGGGGAACTGGGAGCAGCCACTAGAAAATCCCAGGTGTCAGGGACTCAAGAGGTTCTCAGAACCCAACAGGGAGGACATTAGCTGAAATACCCAACAAAGGAGAGAGAACCTGTGAGACCATATCCAGTGGATAGACAAGGTTTCTCGTTTAGGGCTGAGGTCACCCACCCACCTCAAAAATATTAATCCAGAATTCCTTTTGTCAAAAGGAAATGCAGGGACAAAGAGTGGAGCAGAAACTGAAGGAAAGACCATCCAGAGACTGCCCCATCTAGGGATCCATCTCATCTGCTGACACCAAACCCAGACACTATTGCTGATGCCAAGAAGTGCTTACTGCCAGGAGCCCTGTATAGCTGTCTTCTGTGAGGCTCTGCCAGAGCTAGACCAATACAGATGCAGATGTACACAGCCAAACACTGGACTGAGCGTAGGGACTCCTATGGGGAAGGGAGGGCAAGGACTGTAGGATCTGAAGGGATTTGCAACCTCATAGGAAGAACAACAATATCAACTAATCAGACCTTCCCCCCAAAACTCCCAGGGACTAAACTACCAACTAAAGTATACTCAGGGGGTACCCATGACTCCAGCTGCATATGTAGCAGAGGATTGCCTTTGCCTTATCTAGTATCACTGGGAAGGGAGCCCCTTGGTCCTGTGGAGGCTTGATGACCTGCAATAGGGGAATGCTTGGGTGCTGAGGCAGGAGTGGGTGGGCAGGTGGGGGAGCACCCTCATAGAGGCTGGGGGAGGGAGGAGGGAAGAGGGGATAAGAGGCTTGTTCAGGGGAAACTGGGAAGGGGGTAACATTTGAAATGTAAATAAATAAAATAACCAATTAAAAAAGGTAAAAAAAATGTGCTTGTATCAGGCAATGTTTTTCTTTTGAGTCTATGTGTATGCATGTTCCTATACATCCAGGTACCCAATATGTTCAAGTGTGTGTGTGTGTGTGTGTGTGTGTGTGTGTGTGTGTAGATCAGAGGTCAACTTTAGCCATCACTTCTCAAGAGAAATTTACTTTGTCTTTTGAAACAGAGTCGTTCATTGGCCTGAGGTTTTCTGATTAGGTTCTTTTTCCTGACCAGTGGGTTCCAGAGATGTATCTCTCTCTATCTCACCAGTACTGGGATTACAGGCATGTCCCATCATGCTCAGCTTTTTACATGGGAGTTGGGGACCAAATTCAGGTCTTCATGCTTGTGTGGCAAGCACTTGACCAATTGGGCTGTTTTCCCAGTCGCTATTTTTTTTCTTTTTGGCAATCATACAGTGATTATTTTTGCAATACTTCACAGAAGGAGGCAGCTAAATTCTCAGCATATGGGATCTCTGTGTACTACCTTGGTAGCTTTTCTGTAAATCCAAAGTTCTTTCAGATATAAAGGAAACAAAAGGAAAAATGATCATGACCATTGAGACAGCATCCATAGCAAGAGTTTGCAGACCCATGGGACTATAAGAAGATATCACCCATAACAAGTCTTTGCAGACACAATAACAATATGGGCAATAGCAATATGGGTAACATTATTTTTCCAGAATGTCTTCTCTTTGACTTAAAAAAAAAATGAATAAAACAAACAAAACAAAACTCAGTGAGCCCCAGAAACTTCTGGGATGCATTCATAGTCAGCTGGGAAATATTACATACTTTTCTTTCTTTTTCTCTTTAATCTACCATTTAAATCAGTGTGGAGTTAAAGATGGCCAGGATTACAATGTGATGGGAATCTCAAAGAATTCAATTATATAGTATCCATGAGTTCTGTTCATAGGCAACTAGGACCACTGTGTGTACACTAGCAATCAAGCAACAAAGTGTTCATGAACATGCACATTTCATTTGTAGAAACTTGGAAGATATTGGCTATCAAATTATAAATTCAAAAATCAGAAGATGTCTGTAAAGGTTAACATAATTTTCCATTTTCTTTATAGTTGGCAGCACTAGCTAAAGCAAGATCAAGAATAATTAAGAACTCCAGAGAAGAGAATAATAAATGATTGAGATATTTGAAAGAACTTGGGAGATTAATCTTAAATCCAGATTTACTGAATCATAAGGAAACCCAGTTTTTGAGATTGTTGGCTTCAGTCTTCCTCTTTGGAGAAGAATATTTGGGGGTTACATAGGATCTAATAAAGATATGGGTCTCCTGTCTCAATCACATCCCTCCAAGGCAGGGATCTTCTTTGGGGACATAAACTTCAAGAATCTTGGTGCATCTGAAATCCTGACAGCAACTTAATTGTGTGTTTATAAGCAGCTTTCAACACAGCCATTAAGTGGCCTTAATGCTCAAAAGAATTAGAACATCTGCTCTAGAAATGAAAAATAAATTCTTTCTTGCACCTGTTTGTGTACATTCTTAGAATTATTTCAATACATCTGAATCATGTAACAGGATTTGATTGGGAAACTGGTAGTTCAGGTCTAGTTGGTTCTTTGGAGTTATTATACTGTTGGAGAAAATCATTGACTGTTTACCTCAACGTCTTACTCTTTGGTTAGAACAGAGTAGTTTTCTCTATGCCCTATGTGTGTCTCTAAGATAGAAAATGAAGCTTCCTGGCCAATAGAATAATTTTTCAAAGTGGGAACGTGGCTTTGGAATGATTTAGACAGAGCATGGATCCCTCATGGGTCATATTAGAGTCAATGAGAAGGGTTTGCAGAGTTGGCATTGTTCTCTTCTGTTCCTTCTGCTCTGTCCTGACACAGCATGCATCCCTCTGGAGGCCACAGCAACAGGTACTATGCTAGGGTGTAGCATCGGACTTCAAACCTGGGAGAGGTCAAGTTGTTTTTCTTGCTGATTATACTGTATGTGGGATGATTCTCCAGAGGAGTAGAACTAATAGAATGTTTGTGTGTGTATTAAATATAATTACATATTTGAATATATATGTATATAACAGCAGGAGACTTACAGGGTTATCTTATTGATTGGTGACTGGGCAATTCAGCAATGGCTGTCTACCTGCCAGAGAAGTGGAAAATTAGGCTTTCTGTCTAGAAAGTGAGACACCTTGTTAGCCCTAAGTCAGCGGTGGGAGTCTGGAAGTTCCTGCAGAGTCAGTAGTGAGTCAGTTGAAAAGGCTGGAGCCTCAAGTAAGCAGGTACCAACCATGGGAGTAAGAGGTCCACACACAAAGAAAGGTGATTTTTCTGCTACCTCCTCTGACTTCCTTTTGCATCCCACGACAAGCCTGTTGAAAAGTGCCACCCACAATCAGGGTAGGTTCAACATGTCAAGCCTCCTCCGACAGACTTCCAAAGAAAAACAAGTAGTTCGCCAACTCCAACTATCTACTAACTTAGTCAGTTCAGACAAGGCCTCCCCATCACACCAGGTCTATGTGCTCTGTTGTAATGGCACAGATGGGCTGTGGCATTGTCTATGAAGAGAAAGATACATTGAGTACCCAATATGTGCCGATGTCTGTTCTAGTAGGGACTAATATCCTATTTTACAAAGAAGGAAATCAAAGTCTAGATAGATTAGATGGTTTGTCACAGCTGTGCAAAGCTGACAAATGGCACAGCTGTAATTTTTAAATGGCACAGACGTCATTTTTGAAGGCAAGCGTGGATTTATCACTATGGCAACATGGCGGGCTTTCTTTGTCCAGATGCATTACCCTTCTCATAACTGTGGAAGTCACAGAGGAATGTGAGCATGGATTTGGTATTTGAGATTCTGGAAGTGTGAGTGATTTGGTCTTCACCTCTTCTGGCTCCTCTAGAACAGGTCTTTCAGTCCTTTTTAGCTTATCTGTAAAATGGGGTAATGATAGTGTTTATATCATGAGGATGCTCTGGGGACAAAATGAGGTCATGTCCTTAGGGCTGTACATCTGGAGCAGCCTATTGCCCGGTGCAGATGAGTATACTCATTCCCATTAATTTCCATATGCTTCTTATAGGAAAAGGGAGAAATCTTGAACAACCTTGATGATGTAGGGTAATGAGTGTGCTAAAATTTAAATTTATGGAAATTCAGTTTCCGATACATTTCTTTTGGGGTTTGTTTGTTTGTTTTACGACAAGGTCTATATATGTGTAGACTGGGATGTCCTCAGACTCACAGAGATCCACCTGTCTCTGCCTCCCATGTGCTAGAAGTAAAAGTATACCTTCTCAAGCCCTGCTAAACTTCACACAGTCCTAAACAGCAATTGAACATTACCTTAATTCATACCAAACAAGCAGATCCCACCCGGCATTTTATTCAAGAGATGAATCAGATGTTTAATTGCCATTTGTTGGATCTCTCTCTCTCTCTCTCTCCCACCCATTCTCCGTGTGTGTGTGTGTGTGTGTGTGTGTGTGTGTGTGTATGTGTGTGTATGTGTGTGTTTGGCCATATGTACCATGCATGTGTTTGGAAGTCAGCGGACAATCTCAGGTGTGTGTCCATCTTGTTTGTGGCCATGTCTCTTTGTCATTATTAGCCCCTGTCGTGAACTGGCTGGCTCCTTTATTTCCAGAGCTTTTCATGGCATGTCTCCAACTCTCATCTCACAAGAGGAGCACTTGGATTTCTTACTCCTACTTTATATAGGTTCTGGGAATCCACACACAGCTCCTCACACGTTAATGGCAAGAGCTTTACCCACTGGAGTCACCTCTCCAGTCCCCAGAAAGAAATTGCTTTTGAAATACTACTATACTTCATCTTATTCATCCTGTGGCCTGAATGTTCACATTACAAGCATTGCAAAATAGGATGCAATCCACCCTGAAAAATAAGGAGAGCAACACCTAACAGTTAGATGAATGATTTGTGGTGCACATTTTAGGTATCAAAGGCTAAGCTATGGTAATGGCAGAGCATGCCCCTCCTGTTCTCATAGGGTGCTCTGTGAAGTCTTCTATGGGTTGCATGGGAGTTCTGATTTGTAAAACATTGTCCCCCAGGCTCCTCTCCACTCATTTTCTTTCCCCTTTCAGGTTCCTAGGAAACTTTGCACAGGATCAAAGTCATGTTCACACGGGGTATCAGTGTATTTCAGCGGCTCTCGTTTGTGAATGTTCAGAATAATGGCATCCTGTTTAAAAACAAAAAAGGCGTGACCTCCGGGAACATGTTGGAAAGGCCTTAGAATCAACTGTCAGTCTTTCCCTGCATCTGATAATATTCTGAAGAGAGAAAATTCCTTTACAGCTTTAGTGTCTTGACTAGCTGCAGGGATACTGAGTGATCCTGACTCCAGAATGCAAAGAGAACAGATAGGAAGCCTTTACAGGAAAGATGCAAATTCCCTGTCATGTGTTTAACTCTCATGTACACCTTTGAGAGTAGGTACCTGCCCAGGCTGAGAGGCTGAACACCTGAGGAATGTGAGTGTTCCTTCCAGGAGTTGCTGTTGATCAATTAGACCATTCTAAATTCAGCTGGACTGCTCTCCTCATTGTCAAAACACAAGTAAGAAATGTAGGTTCTAGGAGAGACTGTAAATTCTCAAGGTAGCATTAGACTAACTCTCATTGTTCTAGACAGGTGTATTCTTTTAAAAAAATTATTTACTTATTTGGTATGAGTGTGTGTGCACATGTGTGTGTATGTGTGAGGATGTGTGCATGCATGCGTGCATGTGTGTGTGTGTATGTGTGTGTGTGTATGTGTTATGTATGCACACAAGAATGTAGAAGCCACAGATCAATATCAAGTGTCTTCCTGAGTTACTCTCTACCTTATTATTTTGAAATAGGATCTCTCACCGAACCAAGTTTACCAGTTCCACCAGACTGGGTTTTTGCATGGTTTCTGGGCATGTGATTCAGGTTCTTTAGTTTGCCTAGCAGACACTTGGCCACTGATCCATCTCCCTAGCCTCTCCTCTCTTTACAAACTTGTGGCCCAAGACTACCAAGAAGGTCATCTCTTGCTTTTGCTTTAATTTCAGCACTCTAGAGTCTGAGGCAGAAGGATGTAAGTTAGAGGCCAGCTTGGACTACAAAACAACTGCCTCAAAACCCATAAAAACTAAATCCCAAATCAAACCAAAGCCCAATATTCTATTATTGAATCAATGACTCTAGGTTAAATTACAGCTTTATGGTTGGTGTTATTGCATTTTTCCTTTTCACTTAGTTATTAAGGGCCAGATTTTCTTTGAGCAAGGGAGGTATTACAAAGATGCAAAATGTCCTCTGATAGAAACACCAGACTAGACTTAAACCTCGAGATTGAGGGGCCGGTCTCCAGAGGAATCAAGGCTGTGGTACATAGCTACTTGGGGACAAAGCTGTGGGAACCACTGTTAGAGGGAAATTGATGCCTCTTTCCCAATTAGTCAGTTGCCTATTAGAGAAAATGGGGTTTTAGAGGCCGTTTGAATGATGGTAGCAAGAGACTTAACTGGGGTGGGAGTGAGTGGGACACAGCAGGTGCAAGGTGCAGCTGTGGAGAGGACCTGTAGAGAAACCAGGATCCTGAGAAAAGTGTTCCAATGGATTCCGGTGAGGGGTGCGATGGTACGTACATGTAATCCCTGAAATGGAGGCAGGAGGATTGGGACTTCAAGGCCAGCCTGGCCTATATGAGGCCCCATCTTGAACAAAACAAAACAACGCCCCTCCCCCAACAAAACCAAACTAAAAATGTAATAAAAAAATTTCAGAGAAAGAAGGAAGGAACGGCTGGAGTTTTACAGAGGAGAAGCAGCATGGGGTATGCCTCCTGTAGGAGACTCTTCTCTATTTAAAACATCTTCAGTGTAACCCTCCATGAAGAAACCCTGAGGCGCAGATTCTCTCTTCTCTAAAATGACTAAATGACCCTCAAAGCAACCTTGGGGGTGCTTGAGAACTAGAGAGCAGTTGCTAAAAGCACAGATGATACACTGTTGACAAGGACCTGCAGGAAAAACCAGAAAATGTTCATCCGAGGGTCGGTGCTCTGTTAGAGAACCAAGAACCAATGAACCAGACTTTGGTCCCTTCGTGCGTGGGACACACCAGTGACAAAGATAACAGTGGGTCTATCTACATGTAGGCATACACACAGTAGGAAGCAGAGACACCCGGACAAAAATGAGATCTGGAGAGAGCTCTCAGCCCATCCTTAAAGGACAGGTGTCAGTTATCTACAGAGGAAAGGAACAAAGAAAAGGCACATCTGGGAGGTTGATACTGGGGAGATTCCCTAGTGGGTAAGATGCTCGCTATCAGGCACAAGGGTCTGAGTTTGAATCTCCAACATCTGAATAAAAAAATGAGTTCAGAAGACATGTGCTTGTAGTCCCAGCATTAGGAAGGTTTGACAGGAGGCTCGGAGGCTCTGTGGGGCTTGCTAACCAGCCAGTCTTGCTGATTTAGTGAGCTGCAGAGTCAGTGAGAGACCCTATCACAAAAAATCAGCTGAAGAAGATGCTCAGTGTTGACCTTTGACCTCCACATATATACTCCCAAGACACTCTCACGAAGACATATGTACATGGATATACATTAACACGTGCAATTTTTTAGAGAAGCATCATTTAGGGCATAGCAAACACAGGGCTGTCAAAATAGGAAACAGGCACATCTGAAAATGGAGCCTTGAAGGCTTCCAGGCTGCAGCCTGGTGACCCAGGGCAGAGTGGGGAAGCAGACTGCAGATGAAGGGCCCACGGTAGAAGTTGTAGTTTTGATAACTCCTAAAGCTAGAGGGCTCATCACCGCGCGTCAGATACTGATGGAGTAATGGTTAATGGTAACTATTGTCTCACAGCGTTTGAGTCTAACTTAAAAGAGCAGAGCGATTAAAGCTGAATCTGAAAGCTCTTCACAGCCATGGGAGATGAAAACAGCACTGTGCTCTGCTACTGATGGCTGAGGATAACAGAGAGAGCAGAGAGAGCTCATTAGCAGAGACAGCTAAGGCACTGTGTGTGTCTGTGGGCGGGGGTTGGGAGGGGAACGAAGGGGGGTGAAAACCTCTAAGAGGCAATGCTTAAGTAGGTAGATGAGAGACACCAACTTCGGTTTCTGCTCTGGAGATTAAACACCGGAATTCTCCCATGAGGCCAAGTGTCACCTCTTCGTTATTAATTTCTGCTACTGTATACTTCTGGACGAGGGTCTACCCACATTCCTCTAGGGTCTAATCTACTGCGTTGGGAGCATGCCTTAAGGGTCTCTTCATAACCAGAAGTTTCTTGAGCTGTTTTCAAATTCCTTTCGATGTGGAAACAAGCTTGGAAATACCAGGTGTTTTAGTGTAAAACAAAATGCCCAGTTAGGAAAACAAAGTCATCAGCCTCTGTGATCTGAGTGTGAAATGGCGCACACAGGTTCATGTGTTTGAACCTGTGGAGCCCGTTCATGTGGAACCCGTGGGCAGAGGGGCATGTCAGAGGACAGGGGTCACTGGGAACAGGCTGTGAGGTTCCTCTCACCTCTCTGCTTGCTTGCAGGACCTGAGCAGAGTATGCACAGCTACCTGACATTCCTGTCTTAAGGAGGTGAGCCTTCCTGCTTTGAGTTGCTATAGCAATAATGAGAAAAGTTAGTGATACATTAGCTTTGACTAAATTTTATCACGATTCCAGGCATGAATGCTGGGTATACCACATACAGATGACAGGAAAGAAATTCGGAGCTGTCTAAAGTTCAGTTCCACCTCCCTGCACGTCTAGATCTTCAAGAATACTCCAAGAGGGATAACCTGTGCGTACCACTTTCTCACTCCCTTAATTCTGCCTTCATATTCTTGAGGTAGTTGGAGCCATGAAGAGTTATGAAGAAACAACCATACTTTGGAAGAAAAAAAAAAAACAAACAAGCTAAAACCAAAACCAAAAAAATAAAACAAAAAATAAACAAAAAAAGATTTAGTGCTTGCACTGAAGGGGCCACTGGCTGGCTGGTAACAGGGCTCTTACCTGCAGCCCTGGGTAATATCTTTATTGTGGCTCTGTGGGAGAGGGTGCTTCATTTCCCCATGGAGCTCACTTTCTTACGTAATTATTTCTAAGCCTTTTACTAGCCCTTTTCTTAATTTGCCTATCATGGAATACAATTTATATTATGCACATTGCTTAGCAACAAGGACAAATGCTTCCTTTGTGTATATATGTTATGATAACTCCAGGAATCTCCATGATTTTTACGTGATTAAATGTGAATTTCCCCGTCATCTTTGTTCGTAGCCCTCGAAACATTTGCAAAGTTCCAGAAACTCCATTTATTTATTTATTTATTTATTTATTTATTTATTTATTTATGAGTGTCCCCATGTGTCTGTAGAGGTCAGAGGACAACTTGCTGGAGCCAGTTCTCTCTTCTCCCTATATGAGTCCTGAGGATCAATTGTCAGGCAAGGCAGGTGTACCCACTGAGCCATCTTGCTGGCCTCCTAGACATGGTTTGACATGGTTACAATCTTAATGTAATTTGAATTTGTGCATGAGAACTCGGGGATGTGATGCTATAGAAACATATGACCATGTTAATAGACGGGTGGGGCTGAATGACAGTCACACAGGTGACCACTTCACTGTGTGTCTGTTTGTTCCTCCCGGTGCCACAGTGGAGTGGATTGTGCTCAGCCTCACTTAGTGACAGGCACCCAAAGTGCTGAGGTCTCTTAATGCTTCTTACTGTCATTAGCCAATGACAGATTTCCCCACAGTGTGGCTGCTGGGACCACCCACTGTTGAACTTTATATGTGAAGTGTGCTCTGCAGAGGCTCATGTGTTGATGGTTAGTCCCTAGCTGGTGGCTGGTCAATGCATGACACCTGAATGGGCTGTTTGAAGGCAGATGGAGGAAGTAGTGTAGGGACTGGGGTGCACTTTCGAAGGATATATCTTGTCCCCAGAGTCTTCATGCCCTACCCCCCTTCATGAAGAACGTCTTCAGCAGTCTTATTGCAGGCAGGGCACACTTAGTGCTACAATGGTTTCTCTTACCCTGAGTCAACAACTGTGATTCAAACTTTAGAAGCCACAAGCCAATTGCTTCTTTTCTTCTTTACCTTGGCTGGGTCGTAATTTTGTCGGAGAAAATGGCAGTACTACTATATAAGCTGGCTCCCTCCTGTGCGTATGAACCAACCCAGCTTTGGGACTTGTGTAAACTGAAGATCTGAGCATTTTCTGAAACAGTATCTGTGGGACAGCAGGTGCGGTTTTCTGCCATGCTCCTGTGCAGCTGGGTCAGTTTGTCTGCCATTTTTTCTGCCATGGTTCAAGTTCACGATTACAAATGCCATGAATGTGGGCGGACCCCAGTCTTGTGGGTCTGAGAGGCCTGTGGCTGAAATAGTTGCATATTTATCAAGGACAGAGAGGAGGAGAGGGAGAGAGGAGGGGGGGAGAGGGGCAGAGAGGGAAGAAGGGACGGGAAAGAGAGGGGGGAGGGGGGAGGTGAAGGGGGAGGGAGATGAGGGAGAGAGGAGGGGGGAAGAGGGGCAGAGAGGGGTGTATATAGAGAGGAGCAGGGAGGGAGAGGAGCAGGGAGGGAAAGAAGGGACGGAAAGAGAGGGGGTAGGGGGGAGGTGAAGGGGGAGGGAGATGAGGGAGAGGGAGGGAGAAAGAAAGGGAGGGGGAGAAAAGAGGGGGGGAGGAAGAGAGAGAGGGTAAAGAGGAAAGAGAGGGAGGGAGGGAGAGGGGGAGAGAGAGAGAGAGAGAGAGAGAGAGCGAGAGAGAGAGCGAGCTGTGTTCTGTCATACTGCTAAGACAGGCTCAGGCTTGATCTATCTCTTGACTTCATCCCTCTAAAGAGTTGACCACAGGTTGAAGCTTGGCAGGGCCTGGAAACTTGATCTAGGTCAGCTCCTTGATCTTCCATACAGGTAAACTCACTGTGCTTTGCACTCAAGATTAAGCTGTTTTGTGGCCAGCCTTTCAATTTTGCTTTGAGGACTGAAGAATCTGAGGCTGCCAGCTGATGGATGGCAGAGGTGTCTTTCATACCAGCGCCAGCTCCTCTTGGACAGCAGGGAAACAAGCTGAAGGTACTAGGTGCAGGTGGTGTCAGGAGTCACCAACTCCAGCCCCAAAATTGCAGCAAATCAGGATCTGTTTCGTTCTTTGAATGAAAGAGAAGTTAAGGGAGGGGCTGTGCCTTCACGTGACAAGTCAGTTACGTGGGAAAGCTGTCCAGGCTCCAGTCAACAACCCCTTGTTCTTGCTCATGCAAAAACCCTAACTAAAGTTAGTGAGTAACAAAAACAAACAAACAAGCAAACAAAAGAACATGTGGAAGTTGGAGGGGTATGCTAGGAAGAAAGGGGGTTCACCTGGATCGAGGAGGAGGAGAAACTGTGATGGAGGTGGTTACAATGACCAAAACACATTATAAATGTATGTGTAAGAAATTGCCAGGGCATTAAAAAAAAGCGATTCAATGTTAATGAAAACCTATGACCCCCCAGAAGGAAGGAAAGCAGGTAAACAAAGTAAGATGAAGGAGTGGGGGGGGGGAGACAAGAGAAATAGGACTTAAATGTACCCCCAGGCTGCCAAAGAGAGGGCGGGAGTGAGGGAGGTGACAATTCTCACAACAGCTCCCTCCTTCCCCCACCCCCCTCTCTCTTCTCCAACTTGACCTTTCTACCCTTCACCCCTGCCCTGTCATTATCTGCAGACGGTATCTGCCCAGCAGATGTTGTAACCGGGAGATCCTGAGACTTGTTTCCACCCTCCACAGCTTTCCTCCCCCCACACCCCTGCCCTGGACTCAAGGTTCCTCAAAAGGGAGCTGAGGCAGAGGAGCAGAGGAGACCCCCAAAGGAAGGGCAGAACCCTAAATGCAGGGCAGCCAGAAACCTAGGAGAGCAATTCTGACGCAGCTTTAAAAGTGAATATTTATTTCGTGGGTCTTAAGTACTTGATTCCATGCAGTTTCGGTCCAAGGCCTCTCTGGAAGAGGGGTCTTTCTTAACACTCTCAGGGCTAACAGTTGACTGGTTACTGGACTGACAGTTTCCTTGATCACTTGTTTTTGTGTAGGAATGAAGCTTTGTCAGCCGTAATAAAGTTAGGGAACCTCATCCAACTGTTGTATCATGAAAATAAGTGTCTATGTTTGCACCCAATAAGAAACAATTCCAGCGAGTGGGACAAGAAAAGCAACTGTTTAACCCAAATATGAAGGTGAAGACTTGCAATTTAGCCTGTGGAACGTGGTCCTGAAATATCTCAGTCGTAAAGAGAAGCCTGCAGGTTATGGCAGGCAAGAGGGGGACGTCAGCCAGTGTGTCGGAGGGTGAGCCAGTCTCTGAGAAGAAGATTCTGATGTGTTTAGTGAAAATACTAAATCTCAAACTCCTCGATTTGCCCCACTTGGGTTTCTAATTAATTTTGATTGCTTTTGTATTCCAGAATGTAGACAAAAGATAATATTATATATTTTTAAATATAAAACAAGGTACACTTAAAAAAAAATAAAACCACAACATCAAATTACCTTATGTGCCCGATTTAGCCTCTCCTGCTTGCTTAAGATAATTTCTGTGTGGAAGGGCAGGTGTCGCTCACTCTCTGGAGGAATAGCTCTGCCACCCACCACAGTGACAGTGACTTTTCCCCGTCCCTCTGCCTCTTACCTTTTTTCTGTTTTCACAAGATAATGTGCAAAGGACATTGGAACTGAAACAGGTTTGTGCTTCCAGAAACAACCAACCAGGACAGCTACAGGGTCTGTAATCTGTTGCAAGGCAGTCTAAAATAAAGGAATTTAAAATACAACGCCAACATCTTCTTGGTCCTCTTAAAGGAGAGAGAGATTGGTTAGCGCCTCATTCCCTTTGATGAAACAGAATTGTCCACAGACACCAGAAAAGATTTCTACCAGATGTCTCTTCGATAAGATCAGAAGTGTTAAGTAACGTGGTGGCTTTTAACAGGTTGACAATTGCAACTTAAATTTCATAAGGTCTCCGGGGAACCTTGGTGACCCCGAGCACAGCCCTTGGGGTTTGTTTTCACACACCTCTAAACAATAAGCCCCCTTAGAGATGGTCTCCGGCAGCCTCAGCGACCTTGCAATTGGCAAGGGGTGATCAATTGTATGAAAACACACATTAGCCATTAAATTGAGATTTCCCTTTGGGAAGTATTTCGTTATAAACATTTATATTTTCACAGCTCTCTTATCATCAGATCATGGAGGACCATTCATTGGAAAGGAAATGAATAAGAAATCAGTGGTGGGATTGGGTTTAAGCCTACACTTTATTGGGAGCCTGATGCTGGGAAGTACTGTTTTTCAGAGGTTATTTATTTATTTATTTTTTATGTCTCTACTTTGTCTTAGTTTATTCTTCTGGAATTAGCGTCGTCTTCATCTTCCCAGCTGTATCTAATACTGCTGCCAAGGCGAACACTTAGCTTAATGTCTCAGGGATGAATTCTCCTGAGACACAGTGCATGGTAGAAACTGTGTCCTGGGTTCCCGAAGATTCTTTTCTGGTCTCAAAAGCCTCCAGGTCGTGCCCTTTAGTGGGAGCCCATCTGTTTTAGGGCAGCAGGATAAGCATCGCCACCTGTAGGCCGAAAAGAAACTACAGAAGAAAAATAAGTCATCCCCAGGTAAAGAGCACCAAGAAAAAGAGTAAGAATTCACATCCTTTCTGTTTTCTTCTTTCATATCACGGTCCGTTTCCGTCTACACTGCAGTACTTAGGCAGGTTTATTTTCCCTAGTATAGTTAAAGGATCTCTGATTGATTGATCTCAAGATGGAAGCAATCACTCGGCATGTCTGAAGCCCTCAATTTCCTTCATGTTACGCTCTTAACAGAAGTTCAAGATTGGTACCTAGGTGAGAAGATGAAACCAAGCCACGGGAAAGAAAGCTCGATTTGTTATCTAACTGAAGACACGACTGTACATTTATGGATTATTATTATTATTATTATTTGTGTGTGTGTGTGAAAAGGAAACAAAACAAGTGTCAAAAGAAAAGAGCAGTAACAAAATTAAAGTCCAGATTCAACTTTCCTTTCCTTGCTTACAGCTAAGGGGAAAAAAAAACTTCCTTCAAAACAGAACGATTAAAAAAAAAGAAAGAAAAAAAAAGAAACTTTGATAAATTAGAGAACCATCTACCCGTTAAACTGACACTCCATATGCAGAGGCCTCAATTTCCATGCATGTTATAAAAAATGTGTTAAATCAACTAACATTGATATAACTTCAAGCAATTAGAAGCATGCTAATAACGATATGAGTCTTCAGCTGTAAATAATTGCGTTGCCCCAAGGCTATGCTTTAATTCTTGGCTTGCTGTATCTATAAACAATAATCACACCGCAAAGCGAGTTGTGTTGGTTTTGTTCACAGTTTGTGAAATGATTTTTATACCCTACAGTGATGCTGATGGCTACTTTGACCTTCAAGAACTCCGGCCTGCGAGGCTAAGAGCTAATGTGTGCTTGCATCGATCCGAGTTGGAGGCACACAGCGGGTTCCAGTGCCTGTTTTACCACCAGCACAAGAGCTCTATCGTCAATCAGAGAGCGATGTGAAAGGGGGCTTGCTGCTGTGACTCAATAAATGGGGACATTAGGAGTATGTTATAATTGCTACTACCCACATCTTGTTAATGAGTAATGTACACTCAGACACCATGCGACTGCAGCTAAACTGTTTATACAATTTATTCTTATGTTGCAACTAACATTTAACATAATGAAGTATCATAATTGCGGCCATTAAAGTCAAGATTAAGATTTGTTTAATTAGAATTAAGAAAATGTAAAATAGAAAACTCCTTTCCAATGGTGAGTGTACGGGATGGATTCGGTGGTGTGCAGGGGGAAACACTTGGATGGAGCTGATAGCAGATATTGTGTACATAAAATTGCTCGTTGGAGGTCTCGTCTTTGAATATTTTCCCCCAATGCTCTAGTCAAAAGTACAGAGAACACAAAATAGAAAGGGCATTAAGTTGGCTCTGGATAAATACAGAGTGTTATTATACAGATCGTTAGAGTCGGAGATTTTACATTTTAGAATTTACATTACCCCTAGGCTAAACAAATAATATCTTAAAACATACAACTCATGTTACCATCCAGGCAAGTTATCAAATGAATTAGAGAGGAAATAAGCCCTTGACTTTGTATAGGAAATGTCATAACTTTTAAAAGCCAAATGGTCATTAAACCTCCATTTTAATTATCTGCGTGTTGAAACGCAGGCACTTATATAAGACGATATTTTTACATAAGCCAAGGGACAAAGCACAGCTAATGGAATGCTTGGAGGAAATGCAGCCTGTCCAGATTCATTAAGTGAACCCATCTCATCCGGGTCACTCATGTTTTCCTTGCCTTCCTATATTGCTAAGTGCTTGAAAGTCCCCCAATGCTGTCGGCAATGGAATTATTAGGGTTTGCTCTTTCTGAGGTGGGGTTTTTACCCTGCTGGGAGACTGTAAACAACTCAGTTTGTCCTGCCCTGACCCCTATGTGAAAAACAAGTCTTCTTAACTTTTAAAAGTTTCTGATGGAAATTTTAAAAATATTCTTTTACTTTTGAGGTTATAGCATCATTTTCTTTTTCTTTTTCCCCTCTCCACAGTCTCCCATATGCCACTTCTTATTCTCCTTCAAATCCATGGTCTCCTTTTTCATTAAGTGTTGTTACAAGAATATACGTGTATCATTATCTCTTATATATATTATTATATAATATAAAATATTAAATAATTCAATTATTTATAATATTAATAATATATCATTATTAATTATATATGCATATATCCTGATCAATCTATATATTGTTACTTGTATGTATGCTTTCAGGGCTGACCCTCTGGTATTGGATAACCAAATGGTGGCTTTTCCTTGGATGGTACCATTTCTCCCATTTTTCTCATCCCTGAGTTGCCTGTAGTTCTTTGTTTAGGGTTGAGCCCTATTGGTCTTTCCCCTGTCCACTTTTGGCATGTCTATTGTTGTGCTGGTTTCGCTCGTGTTTAAGTAGTCATGCGAGTGAGACTTTAGGGGTGTGTCTTTTGACATTACTAGGAGACATAGTTCAGAGCAAACTCTGGAAACCTCAGAGTCTTCCAATCTTTCTGTCCCCTTTTCTTCAATGTATACTGAGCCTTAGGTGTAAGAACATTTCATAACTGTGTCCACTGGGACTAAGATCCTTAACTCTGAATTTTGATTGGCTGTGGTTTTCTGTTAAGGCCTCCATCTGTTGCAAAGAGGGGTTTCCTTGAGGAAGAGTAAGGACTAAATTTATGTGTGGCAATAAGGACAAATACTTAGAGTGTAGTTAGGGATGATGCTGGTTTAGGAACGTGGTAGTTGTAGATTCTCCTCCAAGATTCATGACTTCCCTAGCCCTGGATAGTTGGCTTGGTTTCCAGGAACAAGCATGATTTTCCTCTTGTTGAGTGGGTCTTCAGTCCAAGTAGAGAGTTGTTGGTTGCTGCCAAGTTACGTGTGCCACTACTGCACCCCTAGGGATATTATATCATGCTAGTCATTTGGTTCATAGGCATCAAATCTTGGTAGAACTGTTGGTTGTTCTCCTCCTTTGGAAACTTGCATGGATCTTTCTAGTACTGTTGAAAGCTAGTCCTCTGGAAGGAGACATTTAGGTCAATTCCAAATCAGGGGCCTCTGGTCTCTGTGTCTGAAGTGTATGGTATCTTCAACAATAAGGACTTGCCTTCCCACCTAAGGAGGATAGACAAGGGCAATAGCAATAATCTGTAGTGTTTTAGGACTCGTGGACAACCCTGAACATTAACCCAAAAGAAGGATTTTCATGCCTGGTGTTGGGCTTTTTGTTAGGTGTTCTTTGGCTCTTAGAGGTATCATTGTCAACCCAGATGAGAAGAGAAAATGCCATTTAAACGATATGTATGTATATGTATGTGTGTGTGTGTGTGTGTGTGTGTGTGTGTATTACAATTGTCCCCTAGGCAGCTAGTTAAGATTATGATTTCTCATGACCTTTGATCTCTTTAGACAACTTTACTGTTATTTTACCATCCTCCTATTGGAAGTCTCCTATTCTTGTTCCAGAAGACTCTATCAACAGAACACTTCACTATAAATAAAGTTGAAGGGAAAATGGGTTATGCTCAAAGGAAGAGATCTCCATTCTTTACACCTCTGTCCCCTTCCATGATGTGACCTGGTCATCTGACATTTGACTTTGCTTCTCTATCTATTTCTGCCCTATGTCCCTAATAACAGCTTTTAGAGGATCTAAGGTCCTCACAAAGTCAGGTGAAGCTGAAGCTTTGGTGATTAAAGTGAGGTGTCTTAGGACTCAACTCCTTGAGATGACCCATAATGACATCCCTGGTCACAGATGATACCTTAAATTGGGCATTAAAAAACAAGGTGATACTTTATCAGTCCTCATCCTTTCTCTCTTACATCTTAAATCCACCATGTTGTGGAGGTTCTCATGAACAAAGAAAGTCACCAGCTGGATAAAATGCTACCAAATCTATGTTTTAAAGTTTCAATCCAAATTTAAATACTGCTAATTACTAAAATCAAACAAACAAAACACTAAACAAACAAGCAAACCAGAGATCAGGAATCTCTTCTCACATATTCTTCAACAAGGCCATTAAAAAAACAAAACAACAACAACAACAAAACCGCCAGGCAGTAGAGGCACACCCCTTTAATTCCAGCACTTGGGAGGCAGAGGCAGGTGGATCTCTGAGTTCGAGGCCAGCCTGGTCTACAGAGGGAGTTCCAGGACAACCAGGGTTACACAGAGAAACCCTGTCTCGAAAAACAAACCAAACCAAAACACAACAACAAAAAAACCAAACCAAAACAACAGCAACAACAAAAAAACCCAAAAACCTCTGATGGATGTAAAAAAAAAAAAAGCAAGTGATGATTTGATTTTTGTACCAATAAATAGTTCAAGATAATGGTGTTTGAGACTGTTATCTGATTGGCCCGCAGTCACGGTGTGGTATGCAAGAGTGGATATCAGATTTCTTCGCTTACTCTAGAATTTATTTTTACAGTCTTTTCTACTCCACTATAAATTAAGAATGACAGGTTGATTTTTGTATGTATTTAAAACATTGGGTAAATTTAAAGTTTATCCACTTGTACAAATGCTTAGGAACTTCAACCAGCAAATGTAAGTAAAGGCTTTTATTTAATGCATTTATTTATTGAGGGTCTTGATGTGCAGGAGCCACTGTACTGGGTAGAAAAGAGCACAAATTCAGTCCCAGCAGCTTTCTTATGGCTCTGAAATATACACTTTCTATTTTTTCCTGTGGAAAATGGGCAAGTTCAATATGCTGCTACTATGAATTATCCCCTCCTGTTTATGAAACATTTGAAAACTGTTGACAATTATCTTAAATTGTAGTTGCTCTTCCGCACTCCTCTTCCAGGGCTGCACTAAATTAGTGTCTGAGTAAAGACATTTGTTTGAGCCTAACTACTTTAGTGGCTAAAGTTAAGAACTTACCCTCCTCTCTTCTTCGTCTTTCCTGCTGCACTTCTCTCACCAAATTCTCTCTCACTGATACCCCTTTAGCATGTTCTGGGGGAGTCAAGCTACTAGGACTGAAGAACAACTAAATATTTTTATATCTTGTTTATATGTAGCTCAATTTATTTATTTAAAACAATTGCATTCATGAAATTTTATCCTTGCCAGCACAGTGATATTGTTAGGAACACTACCTTTCTTGATTGCTGAAATTGTATAGGATGCTGCTGCTGTAACCAGGTGAGCATTTGGGACACAGGAGCTGTGCAGACGTAGCAACGGTCACCAAGCCAATGGTCATTGTCGATGGATTCCCTCAGTTCATGTTACTCTTCCTACATAACATGCTACTTCACGTACGTAACACGATCATCCATTTATTTGAATGTCTTATGAGGATAGTGCAACTTACAATGATAATGACCTAAAACAAATAGCTGGTGGCCACCTGGATGCATGTGATATTTTGGTCATCTTATAAATTTTGCTGTGAATAAAATGAAGTATGCGCATGTGCTTGAGTTTCAGACAAGAGCATTAGGTGCAGAATCAGATGCAGAAACTGTGGTTTAGTTCATGTAATTATTATTATTATTATTATTATTATTATTATTATTATTATTATTATTATTTAATCCAGAAGTTAGCTATAGGACAGGGACAGTAAATGAGAAGCAAGATTAGAAGATGCTGAACAAACTTCACCTAGTATGACAACTGAGATGGCTGCCCCAGAACCAATCAGAAGAGTTGGTTCACTTTCTGTGGAAATACAAAACTGACAAGCTTGGCTTATAGAGCAAGATTCTATCTCTAAATGAATTAATGAATAAATAATTTGAGAATCCATATGTGTTGTGACTCATTGGCAATGTGTAGGAGTGCTGGAAGAGATACTGCTAGAAGAGGAAGCATTTATTCAAACTGCGTTCTCGTCCAGCGCTCATCAGTGGAGACAGAGAGGAGTTACCCCGAGACTTAACTACACTGCTCACGTAACCGAGAGCAGCACTCTGTGTATAGAACTCAGTCTACAATAGCCCAAAGCGAGAATGGCAGCGAGGCTATTTTCTCACCAAAATGCACAAAATGTGGATGAGCCAAATTTGAGTCTCTAAAGAAAGGAAGACATTGTTAATAATCCCAGGAAGCAAGTATATGAATTTAGGTTAAGGTCAATAGTTATGATCAATAATACTGAACTTATACATTTTTCCTAACATGAATCAATACACAGAATATTTTAGCTGTGATTTAACTGCTCTGTGCAGATTGACTGAGAAGCTACAAAGAAATGAGTTGTTGATGTTGACAAGTTTAGAGTTGCTTTCCAGTTTATGCAAAATCTTTCTGATTTCAGTGTCAATACTGAGTTGATGGAGCCACTCCGTTTGGGCAGACACAATTCTGAAATTTGAATATACATTTGATTCAGTTAAAATAAGTTCTTTTCAGGGAGATGAGCCTTGTTAATGGGGATGCTAAGCTGTGGGGCAATTATTTGTAAAATGTAGAAGTATAATTGGGAAAGTACAATGATATGAATTTCTCTCTCTCTCTCTCTCTCTCTCTCTCTCTCTCTCTCTCTCTATGTCTCCCCCCTCCACCCCCCCCCGTGTGTTTAATGACCTCTCAGACCCACGATGACCTTAAATTACTTGAGCCTCTTGTTCCTCCTCCCAAATGCTGGGGTTATATGTATGCTAATACATCTGGTTTTGGATTTGTACATTCAATGGTAAATCCTATAAAGTCAAAGTACAGCTCCTTTAAATGTTGGATCAAATGGAGACGTGCTTATCAAAGGCACAAGCCTTGTATTCTTAAATGAATATGTTCTGAAGACCCAATGAACAGGAGATAGTGACTGTAAATAATTGCTTATTTAAAATATGCTCAGAAAATAGATCCTGCTTCTCCTTACCCCCCTACACACTAAGAATAATAAAGAATACCATAATAGTGTTAACTGAGTTGTGAGAATCACAATGTAGATGCATATCAAACCGTCATGCTGTCATAGAAATTTTGTTTGTCAATTATTTCTCAAGATAGGGCAAATATAATATATAATTGTCTTTTTGATGAAAACTAATATATAGTACGCAAATAAAACACCAAACTGAAGATTATGTGCAAACTGTTTGGTTTCAGACCCAGGGACAAGTGGCTGAGGTGCATATTTTTTATACCAAAGCAAACCTGGCCTCCAGGTTCTCCCAGCATCCCTCAGTCCCTACCTGGCATACCTTGCCCCTAACTCTGAACTTTCCAGCCCAGGGCCTGTCTTTCCCCAGATGCTCTTCCTTATATAATCCAGACTTTGGCCACCTTGCACACTCTCTCTCCACTTCTCCTTTTTATTTGCTCAAGCATGTGCTGTTTCTCTCTCCTCTCTCCCTTCCCATGGTAACTTCCCTGGCCTCCTTCCTTAGAGTCAGTGAACGCACCTGAGAGCAGCTTCCCGATAATCCTCCCTCTCTCTCTCTCTCTCTCTCTCTCTCTCTCTCTCTCTCTTTCTCTCTCTCTCTCTCTCTCTGTGGGGGGATGTGTGCGTGCGTGTGCATGTGTGTGTGTGTGTGTGTGTGTGTCTGTGTAATTAATCTGTTTTGAAGTGGCTCATTTCACTGGTGGAGAAATGAACTTATCATAAACTAAGAATGCTAAGTTGCTCATTGATGATTTTTCATGTTGGTTGATTTATATTTCTTATAATGCTTTGAAAATGTTGGGGAATGTTTTAGAATTATTAGATAAAATGAAATATATTATCAAAATGCTGCCACCCATTACTTTGCTTTGAATGTGGTGATCAGAGTAAGCATAGCATCTTGTGGCTCAGGCTCTGTGTCTGTTAGACTGTGCTGCTCCCCTCTTCTGAAAATAGATCGTTGTCTAGAATTGAACTCATGGAAATTTATTCTTCCTCTCATATTGAGGCAGATGTCTCAGTGACCCTACAAAATCACCATGGCCATCCCAGATATATTGAACTTACATGTTGTAATCAACAACTATCTTACTGACTCAAGTTTCAGGTGTTGGCTCTCACTTGTACTGTCTGGTGCTTTTACACACATGAAAAGATATTCATCCCCCGATATTATTCTTGCATTGGAACCCCAGAAGGAAGCCGAGAACTGCATGTTATTGGTGAATGAATCGTGCCACACTGAGTGAAGACTTACTATCTAATTCATTCTTTCTCCTTCTACTGACTTGAGCTCATGGATTTGAGCACACAACTGTAATTTCTGTCACAGTGCATGGAAAGGTTGTTTGAGATTTGAACTCAGTTTCACCTGGACTGTCTTTGATTTCTAGGTTTACCACATAATCCTCAGCCACTTCGCTTGCTGATGGCTAAGGCTTGGCTTTAGAATCTGGGACCAATAACTGCAAGGATCTTTGTATATCATCCCTAGGGACTGCGTCACTGGATTTAGGATGGTTTGGGAGAGATTGGTCTGTGATAAGCTTTTCTTCAAGTTCAGACATAGGCCCCGACATCAATATCAGATTCTAAGTAGACATACCTTGGTGTCCCTGCTAGGGGAAGAAGGAATCTTGATACGCAGCTGAAGGAAATTTTGTGAATAAATTTCTCCCTACTTTTTTCTTTTTCTTTTTCTTTCTCTTTCTCTTTTTCTTGTTTGTCAACTGGCCAGTTAGTCTGTAGAAGAAAACCTAAAACTTTCTAATACTCAATCATTTTTGATAAATAGACTATGCATACTGACTATACATCTTCATGAGAGCAAAGCCTCTGGACGCAGTGTGCAAGTTGAGGTCCACATTGGCAGAGAGAGTCTGCCAGTCATAAAGTGGGTGGAGCCATCTGAAGGAAGGAGACAGCAGAAGGCAGTTAGTACATCTGTTGTGTAGCAAGGTGGGTCTTCTGTGGAGGAAGCTGTGTTGTGAGAACACACTGCCGTTGGCTTGGCTGACAACTGCTGGGGAACAGAAGAAAATAGAAGTCTGAATCAACAACCTAAACCGATGACAGAGTTAGTCACAACTGTTGAGATTCTCATGACTCATTCACACCTACTGTAATCTCCATGAAAACATACAGTGGGGAGAGGGCAAGGCTGGTAGTTCCTTTAGAGCCCCTAAGGATGCCCCTAGATTGATGACTGTCAGCTATCTTTGTCAATGGGTTGCTTCTGTGACCCTTAGGATATGTATGGCCAGAGAGCTTGTTTCATTGTTTCATCTCATTCATTTCCATTCATTCATTCATTCATTCATT
>JADRCH010000055.1:6038487-6052411 GCA_019843965.1 Rhynchomys soricoides | reverse complement strand
CTCCTTCTCCTTCTCCTTCTCCTTCTCCTTCTCCTTCTCCTTCTCCTCCTCCTCCTCCTCCTCCTCCTCCTCCTCCTCCTCCTCCTCCTCCTCCTCTTCTTCTGTAATGGTGAACCACTGGTTTTTGAGAAGACTTATACCTTCTTATGTGTATGAGTGGTGAGCGTGCACTTGCAGTGTTGGACCAATCATTAACATTACCTACCACCTGGCATCTGCACCTTGGTCCCTATCTAAAATTCAAGCCAACATGGACGCATGCATCTCTGCTAGTCCATCTTCGGAGGTAAGCCGTCTCCCCATCAGCCTTGCTTTGGGAAGGTTATAATTCCGTTTTCTCTTTAGCCCATGAGAGAGAGGTGGTAATAGGGTTAGGCAGGAGGGATTAAGGTGATAATAGCGGAGGCCAAGGCTTGATATCTGTTGGTGCCCCAACCGAGACTGTGGTTGGGATACGTGAAAAACCCTGCTGACCGAAGAGAAGGCTCTGCTAATGATGGCCCGGCCCACCCCACAGCTCTGAAACTAAAAACCAGCCCTGGACCATCTGAAACATTCCCTGGAAGTTCAGGTGTTGAGTATCTCCTCTGAGGCAAACATCTGTTGGTGGAAAATACTTTCCCATGGTGTACACAGTCCAGGGAAAGGCAGCAGGAACGGCATTGGGAGCATGGTGACACAAAGGTGACTCTTCCGGGTCCCACGTCATTATCATACACACAACTGAAATGATGAGGGGCGTGGAAAACCGACTTCACTAAGTAGGTAGGAGAAAGAGCCAAACAAGAGGCTATGTAGACTTACCTAAGTGTTTCACTCTGAGCCTGTTTGGTTTGCTATGCCTGCCCTGAGATGCAGAAGGTTCATAGCCCAGGACTCTGACTAGGAACCCTTGGTATCTCAGACCCAGGGATCTTTAAAGAAAATGAGAATAGTCACTTGCCATAAGGGTCACCAGGAAACTTGAGCTAAAACTCACTGCTTTGGTCCGAAGCAGTCACATGAGACTGAATATTCTGTGTGCCCATTTCTTTACCTAGAAAGAAGACACCAGATCAAGTATTCTCTGAGTTCCTTATATTGCCAAGAGTTGTTAGCTTTTTAATGATATCTAGGCACATGTATCA
The DNA here is from genome assembly GCA_019843965.1 of Rhynchomys soricoides. Taxonomy (NCBI): domain Eukaryota; kingdom Metazoa; phylum Chordata; class Mammalia; order Rodentia; family Muridae; genus Rhynchomys; species Rhynchomys soricoides. The sequence goes on along the minus strand of JADRCH010000055.1, from coordinate 6,051,284 downwards.
CGTAACTGTGTACATGATACAGTAGAAAGGTCTTCAGAATTACAATTACCAAGATTAAAATTAAGTAGGCTCTCCTGTATGAGCTGGAGTATTCTCGGGGTCCCCAATGCTTGTGGGATGCTCTTTGGAGATGGCTGGTCTGTCTCTTCCATGCACCCTCTTCTCCAATGTAACTCCTAGGAGCAAATGCAGATTCCAAGGGTATTTTGAACTTGGTAAGTAGTTTTGAAGAAAGTTGGACCATTACGTTGCATTAACTCTAAATAGCTATCAGGAGGGAATACAAATCAATAATTTTCATCAATCCCAAGAGGCCTGTTGAAGCCTATTTCTTCAACGTCATTGTGCTCAAGAACAAAATTTCTTTGGTAGGTTTCTGGAGTAGAAATGATCTGATTTCTTTACCTGAGGTTCACACGAGAGAGGTTTACAAGCTGGGACAAATTATTAAGGAATGAAATTCTTTCAGTTTGCAAATGGGGCCTTGCTAATCCTGAGGTTTCTGTTGGAGGGATAGGGTGGGAGACCGTGGCTTTGGCCCATTGTGCACTTGTCTGTGGCAGTCTTTATTGAAGACTTTATTGAAGGTCTTAGCTCGTGTTATTGAGTCTTCTCTGCATGCATTCACAGCAATTGCTTGTGTTAAAAACATACACAGCTTCAGATGAGAAATCCAGCAGTCAGAGAGGCTAAGTAACTTAGCCCACATCACCACCACCAACTGTTTGATCAATGCTCATCCCAGGCTGTCTGAGGCCAAGACCTGGGATTTTCAGCTCAGGTAGGGGTGTTCAATAATTTGACATGGTGATATAACATTGTCATCTATAAATGTGTTGGGCTGTGCTCCTGGCTTTCCTAGGACACATGGCCTATGGGCTCCAGGTTGGACTTAGCGAGTTGGGACATTCTTTAATAATTAATGCTTGCCTGGATCCTGGCTTGGACTCAATGAAGTCACTAGCATTTGGAGGTGGTTCATTAGATCACCAGTTCTAAACTCTGCAATGAATTACTGTCTCTCAAGCTGTCTTAGTCAGGGTTTCTATTCCTGCACAAATATCATAACCAAGGAGCAAGTTGGGGAGGAAAGGGTTTATACAAGCCAAGCTTTTTTTTTTGTTTGTTTAACAGATCCTTCTCTTTGATCTCTAATGGGGCAAATTACTATAGAAAAATATAACCTAACAGTGCCAATAGCTTTTCTATCACCAAGTTAAGAAATTATTGGGACCTTTGTAGCATTTCTGGCTGATTAGAAGCCATGAGACAAATGGAGTAAGTCAGTGATACACTGTGATGCATGAGGAGGCCAGGGAGATGGCTTGAATCCCTCGAAGCGGCATCTGACAGGTGAGCAGGGCTGCGTGCTTCAGCCTACACCAACTTCAGTCACCGGATGGGAGTTATTTAAGGGGTTTCACAGGCAGCTGCTTTGTTGGCCAGCTCCACTGTAACTTGTGCTGGTGAGTCAGATTTCATGCCCAATTAGGATGCAAGGGGAAGCCTCCCTGGTGGAAAGGACACAGCTGTTCTGCAGTTGCAGCCTGAAGATCCTCAGAAGGCTTGCAGAAATCCGGTGTCTTTGCTTCTATTGTAGGCAAAGAAAGTGAAGCCAGGAAACCCTCCACACCTTGGACTTGAGTCACAGTATTTAACACACACACTAAAGTATGTACACTATATAAATATAAATGACTTACATTAGTTTATATAGTATGTGTCCATGTGAATGTGTGTGTGTATATATATATATATTTGTATAGTGTATATATTTCTTTTTCTGTCTATATGACTATGATTGTCTTTAATTTTACTCACACAAAACTTACACACACACACACATGCACACACACACATATATGGATCTTAGATATTTATATCTTAGTTGAAAAAAGGAATAACTCATGCTACTAAATCTACTATGAAGATGAAAATATATGGACTCTTATTCATACCATACCTACATACCTAGTAGGTAATAGTCTGCTTACTATGTTTGTTTATACAGTGTACATTATATGTATGCACACTCAGGCATGTACATGCAATAACACCAAATCCACTCCCCAAAGGTTTGATACAGAAAGAACCACAGTGAAGGCTGCTTGTCTCTTGCACAATGTGCTTGACATATTTAATTTTCAATTTTGCCTGTCCTCAGAATCCAGCAGTCAAAAATGTGAGCATGTTCATACAAAGTTTTCACCTAAACCGCACTGTCACCCTAGGCAGTGTAGACAGGAAGCCTTTGGAGGTCCCAAGCCAAATCTTACTGGTCCTAAAACTCACCCACTGCAGATTCGGTCTGTTGGGAGCAACTCAGGAGGTCTGCCCTTCATTTTACTTGAGATTCCAACATGTGTTTGTTTTCTCCCTCCACAGAACTATTCTCTGTCTCCTCGTTTGGGTGTTCAAATCCTGACCTCTGTGGTTTATTTTTCTGTTCCTCATGTCCCCACTCCCTGTACACTTCAGTCAAGTTCCATCCTTAGAATCCTACCGTGTACTTGAACCACTTTGCTTCTTGTATCCCTGTTGTTTTTCTGAGTTTGGTTTAATACATCTCCAGGGAACTGCGTATTTATCCTTTTCTCTCATTCAAATTGTGCAAAACCAATCTCTTTGTCTTTCTGTAAAACACATTTCCAAACACTACCCTCCGTGTTGAAGCCTCTCTCGGGCCCACAGGATGTACTTGAGGCTCCCATTCCCATTTGTAGCTGCTTTTCTGGTGCCTTCCAGGGCCCAGTCTCCCCTCTCTTCCTCCACAAGACCCTTTTGACATTGCTTGAGACATCCACGTATTATTTTGTGCACAATGCCCTGACCTCCCTAGTCCACCATGTGAGATTCTCATCATCTTTATGAATCATCTGTGAAACAGCATGTCTCTGAAGTCATCGTTTACACCATGAAGAACTTGGTGCCTTATATCTGTGTTCATGTTTTGTGGTGATTTGTTTTGTTTTCTTTTTTTTTTTTTTCATTTTTTTGGGGGGGTGGTGCTAACAGTCGTATCACAATGTTTGCATTTCACAACGGAAAAATGGTTTCAAATATCACAGGTTTGCATTTTTTGTTGAATGCTACCATGTAAACATTACAAATATTTTTCTTCAGAGACGTGTGTGTGTGTGTGTGTGTGTATGTGTGTGTGTGTGTGTGTTTGTATTTTTTTCCCAGAAAACGCCCGTGGTCTAATGTTAAGTGAAGAGAGGTGAATAGAACATTCAATGTAGAGAAAGATGTCACCACGTGGAACAGGCATGTACTCAGATCCACTGTGTGGGCATGGTCGTGTACATTCTGTGGCAGGAGTTTTATCTAGCTATTCTGATTAATAATTTGCCTTTTGTCCTGTAATAGGTCCCCCCCCCCATTTTTTAAATGAACAGCTATGGAAGTAGAGTAAGGTAGAAAAGACCAATTATTAGATATTGATTTAGTGATTTATTTAGTGATTTACATAAAGCACTGCCTGTGCTGTCTATTTGCCAAGCGTGACTTTACTTCCTGCCTAAAATGGAATGACCTGGAGGATCAGCTGAAACACTGGGTTGTTGCCAGTAACAGCCTGCTGATTGCCACTTGCACACTTGTAAAATCTTTCTTGCTGCCCATCGAGCCTTGCAGTTTTAGAGTATATGATGGGAATACAGAGCGGACCAGGCATCACAGTCTTATAGGAGTAGCTTGGCTTCGTCTACCAGCACATCTTCCCTCTTCCACACCACTCTGAGATATGCACCCTATCACCCTCAGGTAGAGCAGCATTTGCACTTCAGTGGAAGAAGCTATGTGGCCTTGGTTCTAGTTGCTTTTTCTGAAGGAGGCCAGTGCTTCTGGACGTTGATTCAGATGGTGAGTGATATAACAGAGAGATGTCACCATGATCAGTGTATGTGTGTGTGTGTGTGTGTGTGTCTGTATGTGGTGTGCGTGTATGTTTGAGAGTATGAGTGTATGTCTGTCTGGGTGAGTGTCTCTGTGTTTCTGTGTGTACATATAGTCTATGTGTACACACAGAACAGTGTGTGTACACATAGACTCTATGTGTATAGTACTTTTTATAGACACACACACATTTATGTATTGAAATTTACATGTCTTTATACATACATATATATGAGTATTTTGTCTACGTGTATGTCTGTGTACCATGTGAGTGTATATTAGTTGTGAATCCAGAAGAGGGCATCTGATACTCTGGGACTGGTGTCAGGCAGTTGGGAGCTTCCATGTGGGTGCCGAACTTTGCACCTGGGCCCACTAACAAAGCAGGCAGTGCTCTTAACTGCTGGGCCATCTCTCCAGCCAAATACTACTTTCCAAGATTGGTATGAAGTTTGAGAAAATGAGTTCACTCTATTCTTTACTTCTCTGCTTCATAGCTCCTCAGGATGCTCACACATTTTTTACAGTATCACCCTGTGGGTATCACTCTCTGCTTTGTATGCTAGGGAGTGTAGGCTAATTCTAGAAACAGACTGTGAGGAAGTTGAAGGTAGAGAATGCAGTCTTTCTCTTACCACATTACCTTCCTGGCATCTCAATCCACCACCCCAATGTACTTGGTATATTGCTGAACAAAGTAGATAATCAATAAACCAAATGATTGAATTGAAAAATTACTCTGTGAGTAGAGCTTAAAAAATCAGGCCAACAGCTAAAATAATTTTTCTAGCCACCTGTTTTTAAAACTTGTTTATTCCCATGCCCTAAGAGGACTCTGCTCAAACCATTAGACTGATTGTTAGAGGGATCAAAAGTAAATAATTTATGAAAGTGCCATTTTCCTAAATTGTTAAATTGGAAACAAATAACTCCCCTAGTTATTGAGGCCCACCGGAAGTTTAATTCTGGGTAATTGCTCAAGAAACTTGCCTCTGCCTGTGCTGCTACAAAGTCACTGGGGAAAACTCATTGTCCAGATACACAGGAGCCGGATGCAGAGCCAGATGCAGAAGCTGCATGCATGTGAACAATGGAAAGAGAATATCACAGGGACAGTTTAGTCATGTGCTACCAAAAGCAAGTCATGTGCCTTGTGATTTGCAAGTGCCAATATGAAAACACCCCTGTCATAGGCTCACTTGGTAAAATGCCAACTCCCTCTTTATAAAAGTTTGTTTCAAAATTAGTTTTCATTGACAAATTAACACTGCATATCATTTTGATATTACTATAATCCGGACCTGGAGTTTCCCCAATGGACTATGGGTGACAGCCACAGTCCCTAGCCTTCGGTAGTATTGGTAGATGGTAGAGCCTTTAAGAAACAGGACTTAACAGAAAACATCTGGTTACTGTGAGAGTGCTCTGGACCCAAGCTCCCATCTTTTTTCTTCTCTTGTGGTGGTTGCTGCCAGTGGGGTACGCTGTTTTGTTTTGCCATGCACTCCCTGTCACTGACATGTGTTCCTTTGCCAATGTTCCAGAAGCAATGAATCCAATGGGCTATAGACCAGAACTGTGAACCCAAACAAACCTTTTGTCTTTATAAGTTTACTATCTTAGGTACTTTGTTATAGTAAGGGAAAGCTGTGTAGCACAAGTATAGAGCATGTTTACAAACACATAACTATGATATATTTGCATCTATAGCTAAATCACATGTGATTTGCCTCACATATTTATTTGTGATCAAAACAAAATCTACTATCTTAGCAATTTTCAAGTAGACAGGATATTATAACCAGTAGTTCATCACATTTCATAATATACCTCTTGAATTTACTCTTTTCCTTAATTTATATCCTCTGACCAAACTTTTGCCCTGCCTTATCTCTCTAGCTTAGCTTTTGACTGGCACCATGTTTCCTGTAAATCAAGGCTGGATATATGTACTTGTCAGGCACTGCTTTAAGTTTGTGCTATGTGAGACTTAAAATCAGTTCCATGGGAGAGATTACTAGAAGGGGTGGGGTCTTCGAAAACAGAAAATCCACTCACTCACCATTAAATTATTACAAGATTTGAATCTGGAATGAACTAAGTCAAATTATATCTACAGCCAAATTTCACCATGGCATCTACGGCTTGGTCTTTATAGATGAAACTTTGCCTTTGTCTAATGAAACAAGACAGGTTCTAAAAAGTCAAAGTTAAAATCTATGTTGGTTTGGGAAGGTAGCGGGAATAAATTCTCTAAGGTCTAAGACCTCTCCAGCCACAGATACTTGGCTAGATTTAGAGTACCAGGCACAAATATCCACCTATTAAGAGGGCATTAAATTTAATTAGACAACTGTTAGTTACCCTCAAGATGAAAGCACCACTGTTTCACCTTTGGGAATATCTCAGATTTGTTATGGTTCACAGGCTTCAGAGCTGGGTCAGACTATTGACTGCTTTTCTTCCTTGGCAGTTTGCATAACACCTTCTGATACAATAAGAGCTAGTCCTCAGGAAGGAGGTTTCCAGCTTAGTTCCAGCTCACTTCCTCCAAGTCTTGGATCTGAAGTGTGTGTCTTCAGCAATATGGTCTTGCCTTCAAATTCTGGGAGGCAGCCATGAGCAATGGCAGTAGCCAGCATTGTTTTGGGAGTATTTTGAACCCTCATGACCAACAACTTGAACGGAAGTTTCCCAAGGCTTGGCACTGGGAATTTTGTTAGATGTCCATGGTTCTTAAGGTGAGCACTATCATCCTGTATGGCATAATTACATTTAAAGTATACACAAGCGCGCGCGCACACACACACACACACACACACACACACACACACTGCTACATAAGCTATACAATAATGTGCTTCCCTCTGCCTTTTAAAAACATCTTTAGTGTTGTTCATCCCTCCTCCCTCTTTACTCCCTCTGTATTACCTTTCCCAGCCCTTCCCAGTTAAAATCCCTCTGCCCCATGTTCCCCTTTCCCTGTTCACAGTACCTGTGCCTATGCCCTATTCTCCCTCCCTACATCTCCTTCTCCCTAACTACCACCATGGCCCTATCTACTTTCCTCACTACTACAGCTTAGTTCTCCATAGAAAATAAAGTCCTAGAAAAAACTGGAGCATCCCCTAAGATGGATGATCAGAGTAGTTCCAGAAAGAGGCTGCCTTTAACCTCTCATCAGTCACTTGCTCTGATACCTGCAATATCAGATGCTAGAAGGCAGAGCCCATGCTGGAGGATGAGGCTCTAAAGCCCCAAGGCTAGTAAAGTTCTGCCTGGTTGCAGCCTGGCCTATGTGAGAAACAGCTTGGTGTGTCTGGTCCCTCTGTGTGCTTTAGATCTTCAAAGATGCCATCTTCTCAGCCCTGGTTTCAAGTTTTTTGGAGGGAATGAATGTGGAGGGAAGATAAAGTGACCCTGTGGACAAGGGTTTTTAGTCAGTGTTCTGTCCCACTGAAAGGATTTCAAACACTTAACTGGTTTGCTCCACAATGTTTTCATTTTGGAGACTGGAGGCCATGAGAGAAACATCTAATCAGAACCCAGGACTAAAAGTGAACCTCCCTGGGAACCATTGGGTCAGACCCTATCAGACTCCCCACAGATGAGTTACTAACCTCAACTCCTAGCCAATCAGGCTCCATGTGATGTCAAGATTTTGAGTTGGCGAAATGTTTTCTTGTCTTGCAAGTACAAAAACCTGATTCTGGTCACCAGGATCCATGTGTCCTGGTGGGTCTTCATTGTCAACTGGCCACAGCATACAGTCATCTGAGAGGAGAAACCTCAGCTGAGAAATTGTCTAGATCAGGTTGGTCTGTTGTTACATCTGTGAGGGACTGATTAATTGATATAGAAGGCCCCATCTCACCATGGACAGCACCATTCCTCTAGGAGGTGGTTCAACCTTTTTCTTATAGAAAGGGTGAGCTCTTTAATGTTTTGTTAAGGCTGCTCCAGTTTCCTATGTTGTACTCTGTGTCTATGTGTTCCTATAGTGAATTTAACAAATAGTGGTAGTATTAGGCCAGTCATTATTTTAAGCACTTACAAGCTTGTGCATTTAGCTTAAACCACACAATCTCCAACAGCATCCCTGTGAAATAAGTACTGTTGTCCTTCTTGTATAGATGGGAAAACTGAGGCATAGGAGTTTGAGTGACCTGCCTAAAGTCACTAAGATGCTGAGTGAACAAGTCAGGACTCAAAACCCACAGTATTTGCCTCTGGCTGCATGGCCCTCACATACAATAACTGCAGCTGTGGCCCTTAGATTACTGATAAGAAAACACTTAATTGGGATAACCTACAAATATATCTGGTTTATGTTAGTAAATGTGTAGTAGGATGGCTTGGAAAAGCAGCTCTGAAAGGAAGGAAGTGTCAGAGTATTTGAGTTGCATAAACATTTGAACAGCCAACAATCATCCTTGACTTCAGCTGAAGGAGGACGGATCTCTGCAGGTCTATGCTTGAGTGATACCATCACATTTACAAGCTTGCTGGAACTTGCAACAATATAATTTTTCTCTTTGGTATAGCTATGTAGAATGGAGAGTTTTGAGTACTTATATGACTTGATTCAGGTAGCCCTGAAAAGCCCATCTATATTTACTTCCTTCTCTTATGAACCAAATTTCTTAACAATTTAAACTCCTGTTTAATAGTTTCTTTGGGGCAGACAAGGGTGGACTTGGGAGAAGGAGGAGGAGGAGGAGGAAGAAGAAGAGGAGGAGGAAGAAGAAGAGGAGGAAGAGGAGGAGGAAGAGGAGGAAGAGGAGGAGGAAGAAGAAGAGGAGGAGGAAGAAGAAGAGGAGGAAGAGGAGGAGGAAGAGGAGGAGGAAGAGGAGGAGGAGGAAGAGTAGGAGGAGAAGGAATAGGAGGAGGAAGAGGTATTTGAAAGTCAAGCTCCTGTGACATAATGCAATTTATTTGGGGTGGGGGGGTCAGGATTTTTCCTGCTTCCTGGTTACCATGAAGTGAAAAGCCATCTCCTTGACATTTTTGGCCACCATGATCTTCTGCCCAAGGAAGCCACTCTAGACAATCCCTGAACGATGCCCCCAAAAGAAAAGCTTTTCTCCAATAAACTGTCAGGTATTTTTGTCTAACTCATAAAATTAAGGGAGTAACAAGATTGAATCATAAAACTGATAACACTTTCTTTTTAGCTGTACTTATTTTTATGTGTATAAGTGTTTGCCTGCATGTCTGTATGTGCACCACATGAGTGCAGTTCTCTTGGATGCCAGAAGAGGGAGACAGATCATGTGAAACTGGAGGTACAGAAGGTTTTAGGCTACCATGTGTGTTCTGGAACCTGAACTCTGGTCCTTTTCTAAAGGGGAGAGTGCTCTGAAAATTCTGAGACATTTCTCAAGGTCTCCAGACCTTGATAACTCTTGATGAACAAAACAAAAGCCAGTTTCATGGAGCTTAACCTAAAGTAGCAACTGACTATATGAATTGTTGGGTGAGTTTGCCAGCATTAGCTCAGGCTCATTCTACATGTCTGTTAGTCCTCTTTGTGCCTTGACTCTTGATCATTACTGGTAAATACAAAATCTTAAAATATCTTTCCACTGGAAAAAAAATACATCAAGAAAATATTGTCTCTTCAAAATGTAAACATGAATTTTGAATTTAGAGTAGGATGCTCCTGGAATGTCCAGTGTTTATAAGCTCATCTTAAAAAAACCTGTGCCTTGTGACAAAGGTCATAATTTACCTATTTTAAAACCTGACATTAGGGAATGATATAGCTGCAATTTTCCCAACAAAAGATGAGAGGAAGGCTTTGTTTACATCTTCTTCCTCTGTGGCCTTTGCAAAAAGAAGTAGAATGCAATAAATGCTGAGACAAGCTGGGGGTGGGGGAATGGGGAAGATGGGGGAAGTGCGGGAGGGTGGGAGGTAGGTTGGGGGAGAGTGGTTGCTGCATTACTGCTTCAAAGGCACTTGAGAGAGCAGGTAGAGGAAGACTTGGTTGGTCTGATAAGCAAGCACAAAGGACTGTGGCTTTTAAAAGACTATTAGATATTTTATCACAGATAAAATAAGATGAAGAAGATGTCTTCTTCTGGCGGATTGAATGTTGGAAGAACCATACAGGTTGACTTTGCCATACATAGATGCTGCAGGGATGCAAGGCCTTCTACAGCAGAACGAGCTTACCTTTTCTTGTGTTGCTCGTGATTGCATTCAATGTTTTCCTCAAAGTAAACTCATCAACGGCCAACAGCCCTACTATAGCTTCCTTTAATTAATTTTGTATATGTTTCTGGTTGTACATGTGGCATGGTATGCTAGTCGGGTCGGAGCCCAGCTTTTAAGAGTTAGTTCTTCCTTTCTACCTTGTGGGTCTTGTGGATTGAATTCTGATTGTCAGCCTTGGCAGCACAATTACCCTCTGAGCCATCATGCTAGCTTACTTTTATATCTCTCTTCTTTTCTATTTTCTTCTCTCCCCCCCTTGTTCTCTCTTCTTTTCTATTTTCTTCTCTCCCCCCCCCTCGTTCTTTTTCTTTTTTTTTTTGTTTGTTTTGTTTTGGTTTCTCTGTGTAGCTTTGGTTGTCCTTGAACTTGCTCTATAGACCAAGCGGGTCTTGAACTCAGAGATATGTCTGCCTTTGCCTCCTGAGTGATGGAATTAAAGGTGTGTGCCTCCACTGCCTAGCTATATACCCTTCTTATAAATGGTTTTCCATTCATGTCCGCTTGCTCTCAGAGTATTTTTGTTTTCAGATATGTTACATGAAATTCTGTCCTACATTTTATGTAAATGTAATGAAAATGTAAACAAAACCAGTCAGAATGGTTTGTTGCACATTTAGAGAGATTTATTATTCCAGTGCTAGGGATAAAACCCAGGGCTTTCATGTGCAGGGCAGGGCTGCATCCCAAGCCATATGGTGATTTTAGACCTTATTTTGACCTGCTAAAGCAGTGGCTATCAACATTCCTAATGCTGCAACCCTTTAATACAGTTCCCCATGTTGTAGTGACCCTCAACCATAAAACTATTTCATTGCTACTTTATAACTGTAGTTGTGTTACTGTTATGAATTATAATGTAAATATCTGATTTCCAATGGTCTTAGGTGACCCCTGAAAGGTTGGTTCAACCCTGAGAGGGGTCATAACCTACAGGTTGAGAACTACTGTGCTAAAGGGACCCCCCACTCAAGAGAATTGGGGGGTCCCTTTAGCACATTGCAATATTGTCACTATCTTTTGACCAGAAGCATTGTGTGTAAAAGCTCACAGTCAAGGTAAAGGCACATCCTTTAAAACTTTTTCCCTTAATACTTATGAATTAAAAAACAAGAAACGTATTTTTGTTAATGACTAAACACTACACAAATCCATATTTGTATTTAATTACTAAGGTAAAAACATCAAATTTGTTTGGTTTCAAATGCACCATAATTTGAGCACCAAATTGCTACCAACGATACTTTAGATGGTATTCATCTTCATAGCTTGTCTCTTAGTCCATCACTTGATGAATTCATTTGACTATCCCACACCCCAATGATGCAATGAACTATTACAGTCCTCAATTTACTGCTGGTGACATTAAGGTTCATATGGTTAAGTCAAGGCTAGACAGTGGGAAGAAGAGTCAAGGCCTGAACTGATATAGTTTTGAACCAGAGTTTATGCTTTTAACTACCATGCTGTTTTGTTTTCTTGAGAAACAAGTGGTTTGTTTTTACGGAACCACAGAAAGTGAGGGCCTTTTTGCTGATTTCACCTGAATGGGTTTCTTGTTTCAAGGTAGGCAACTCAGTAGGTATTGAATTCCAACAAGGTCCAGAGTTGACTATAGTTTGAGTGTTTTTAAAAAGTATTGGTTATATTAGAGACTCTTGGCAATTATCTATCTATCTATCTATCTATCTATCTATCAATCTATCTATCTTGGTGCTGGGGATTGAATCCAGTATTAGCAATAATAATCTGTGAAAGATGCTTCCTTCCCTACCTTAGGCTGTCACCTCTCCAGACCATGCTTTATGTGTAACATCAGGTCCTGACAATGTGCCATCTAGAGACTCAGCATGACTGTTTCCTGATGAGCAAACTGACTCCAAGAGGCTGAGCATCCCCAAAGGAAGTATTTGTCATAGAAAGCTTTTTATACGACCTAGCCCAATTGGCCTATCTTAAGCATTTGTGGAACTTGGTCAGACACAGAGAGGGACAGTTGTCACAAAGAGCATGCTTAGAAATTTATAATTTCACCAGATATCTGGTGAGCAATTCTTGTTGAACTGTAATTATTGGTGAGACCCAGTGGTCTCCATTGTAACCTGATTTGGAGAACTAACGCAGGTTACTGAGTTTTCAGATTTAGCAGTCAGAATAATCCATTGCCTGTAGGGATGGTAGAATTCAGGCTTGGTTTTTTTCTTACTAAATGGGCATGAGGTAGAGGTGGAACTCACATTTCCAAGGAAGGCCCAATTGATGCTGACTGAGTTTGAGAAGCACCATATTTGGCGAAGTGTACTGTAGTAGGCAAGAATAAGGTACCACTGGTTGAAGTCATTTCCGTTTCTTTCTTTCTTCTTTTGCTCTCTTAATTTCTTTTTAAATGACATTTGCAGAGGGTATTTGAATCATCTTAGTATTATTTTCAATTCCATTGGTCTGACCTTTGCTGAATATACTTTTAAGAATATATGCCCCTCTTAAACATTTAAACACCCATTCTTTGAGCCATAAGACACAACTGACTCACATCTATGCTTTACTCAGGGTAAGACACAGGAAAGGAACTGACAAGGAAAGGTCACCTGACAATTTAGGGATGAGAGAGAGAGAGAGAGAGAGAGAGAGAGAGAAAAGAAGAAGAAGAAGAAGAAGAAGAAGAAGAAGAAGAAGAAGAAGAA
>JADRCH010000055.1:5974409-6038477 GCA_019843965.1 Rhynchomys soricoides | reverse complement strand
AGAAGAAGAAGAAGAAGAAGAAGAAGAAGAAGAAGAAGAAGAAGAAGGGAGGGAAGGAGGAAGGGAGAGAGAGAGAAAGAGAGAGAGAGAGAGAGAGAGAGAGAGAGAGAGAGACAGAGAGACAGAGAGACAGAGAGAAAGAGAGAGAGCCAATTTCAAACACAAGTTTGAAAGATTGTGTTTAAAGGAACACAATCTACAAGTACAACATACATATCTTCCGGCTATTACTGGTACCCTATTTCCTCCTCCCCTTATCACATCAGTGGACTGTTGCTTAAGTATAAAGCCAGGTTCAGTGTAATGCTTCAGTTTGGGTGTGTGACAATGATTCTGTGAGCTGCTGAAGTCCTGCTCCCAGAGAAAGCCAGCTGGTATGATTTCTCCCCAAGGTCTCTGCAACACAGAATGTGTTTTTTATACACTTTACCTATTAATTTTTATGTTCTATGTGTTGGAATTGAGAATAAAGTTCTCCTCCTTCATGTTTGTCTCTGCCAATTCCACATATACATATCATGGACACTTCCTTAAAGTATATTCGTTTCCCAAAATGGCCATTTATTTCCTTAAAAAATTTCTTTGCATAACTATATACTTATTAATAGATTATATAATCTTGAAGGTATCTTCTAGCCTCATAATCAATGCAGAATTCTAAAATTTGATGTCTGAAATTATGTATGGTTGACATTAAAATTTATAGTATTTTGGAGACAACATAAATAAAAGACACAAGAAACACATCTTTTTTTTTTTCCTTTTTGGAGAATGATGTTATCTTTCCCATTTAAAGATATCTAAATCATTTCCTTTGTCAATCCTGGTGGTTTTCATTCCCAGAAAGATAGAAATATTATTTCCAGTGAGACATCTTGTCTGTCACTAGATTCTTGGGCCAGTAAGAACCTGAGTTACTTTAGCTTTTGTTGAATGCAACCAAAAGCCTCTGGGCCATGATGTAATCAAGACCTAGTGGTCACCATAGGAACCACAGTGGGGAGAGAGATAGAATTTCAAAAGGGAATTGTTGCCTGGGACAGAGAAACAGGTAGGGTTTTCTGGAATTCTTTGGTCATAAATTAAACTTTGTAGTTGTTAGGAATCTTTAAGAGTAGTTTGGAGCCTGCCTAGGGAGAGAAGAAATAGAGCATTGACACCTATCAGAGTTGTTTATACTGCTTAGTGGCCTTAGGGTTTGCAGAAAGTTTTTCTGTGATGGAGTGTGCTGAAGCCACCAAGATGAGAAAGCAAAACTAACTTTGCCTTAGAGTCCAAAGATGCTATTTCTACACTTTGAAGAAGTAAGAATCTCTTACCCAATCACCAAGCTTGTTGATTTTGAAGGGTCAGATGGTCCAGTGTTTAATTAAGTACTGGAGGGTGTCATGTCTGTGTGCTCCATTAATACTTCACGTTGCTTTTATCTTCTTTCCAATAACTTTTATTTTAAAAGCATTGGTGAGGAGTTTGGGATGCTAAGCAATGTCACATCTCCTTGCCTTAAACAATTGCTTATTATTATTCTGTGTGTGTGAGTGTGGGTCCCATGGTGACCACTGTAGGGAGTCAATTCTCTCCTTGCACTGTAGGCTTTCAGAATTGAACTCAGATAATCAGGGTTTGCGGTGTTTCTCCAAGCTAAGCCATCCTGTAGCTCATGTTTGTGCTTTTAATATTATGTAAAAGATTTGTTTTATTTTTATTGTTTATGTCTATGTGTGTGTGTGTTTGTGTGGTGTTTTGTGCATATGAATGCAGGTACCAGAAGAGACCATAAGAAAAAGTCACCATCCCTGGGCCTGGAGATTCAGGGGTTTGTGAGTTCCTGATTCGGCTACTGGGAATTGAACTTGAGTTGTCTGCCAGAGCATCAAGAGCTCTTTTGAATTATTAATGCCATTCTCTCAGGCTTGTTTATCTAGTTGTTGGGGACAGTAAAGACAGTTGCCACATCCACTGTCTTTGTCTTCCTGAACTAAAAAATGTATACCTGAACTGTCGAATGGCTTAAGGAAAGAAAAATAAGAAAAAAATAAAGTATAAACACTGAATTCACACTACTCACACACAGTCTGCTGGGTTCTCAACTCAGAAGTCAGTAACTGTGCCTGGGTTTTATCTTACAGTACTGGAGCAGCCTAAAGGTGTGACTGTGTACACACAAGGGTAGGGAACTAGTTTACCTAGAGGTTTTATACCGGATCTTTTCTTCTCTCTTTCCCTCCCTTATTCAGAGTTCAAACAGAAGACAGGTAATTTACATACTTTTGATGCCCCCAAAGAATTTTGACTTCAAACAATTTCCCATGTCTTGTGCTAGAGTAAATAGTTGATTGATGTATTCATTGAAACTAAATGGGCAAAGGAATTATTAATGATTAGTGAGTTATTGTGGAGGTTTGCCTCGGGCTAGAGAGGATGCCATCACCAAGCCATGGTCCCTTCCTTCTCTCCCTGCTTCTGATAAAAACTGTGCTACATTGTTGACTATTTATAGCCTTTGGGGGGGGGTGCTATTCATGCATTTTATTACTAAAAGAAATTGAACATAGCACAATTTTCAATAAATGGAATTTTAGCCTGGAAGAGCCTTGAGCACTGAATTCCAGAGTTAATTTTATTGGTGTTGAGTCAGATTTTGCACAAGAACCCACTTCTTAGATGCATGATACCCACAGATTCAATCCTACCTGGACATACTGGAGCTAGCCACCTTTACATTGCTTATGACAGACTCACAATTGCAAATCCCACAACAGGAAAATCTGGCTTCCCAGAAATGCTTCCTAGAGAGATGAGATCGGTAGTGTTTCTAATTTGGGGCCCAATTGCTCCTTTGAACATTTCTGGAATTTAAAATGATTTGGTGGCTGTTAAAAATAAGGAGGGGTCAGAACCAGTAGGCCGTGTGGAAGGAAATCTCACTAGACTTTTCAAAAGCTGAGCTGTCTGTTGAATAGCAAGACTCTGGTTTGTTTTGTCAGATGATTTCTTGGCTAGAAAAGGTTTCTTCTTATCTAACATCCTATCTAACAATGCAAGGAGCGTTATTCCTCCTGAACATTCCCACGTATGTGGGATGTGAAGAATGATCACATATGTGAGTTACAGGCATCCATCTGACGTCAGCAAGGCATACCTCATAGGTTTTTGGGGGTTTCAGTAACTGTATGGTGTCAAAAACCAAATTTATAAGTTAACAATTCACCCAATAGACATTAAAAATAAGAACCAAGTTTAAAAGAAACCAGTTCCTCCAGATATCTTCAGACCGATGAGTTTTGTATTAGGATCACACAGGAAAATATGATGACTAATTAACCATCGTCAAGAGAACACATGGAATTACTTAGCTACCAAAACAACAAATTGATGAGTTGCAAGATGGTGATTCTGTTAGTATTAGCAGCACAAAGGGTTTGATGGAGTATTAGCGTCAGTGTGAAGGGACATTCAGACATCCTCTTTGCTGCCTTGGTGAGTGACCTAGTGTTCTCCTTTGTAGGAACTCAAGTTTAAGTTGAAGGACTTATTTGGTGTATTAATTATCTTGTATTGCCTGATGGCCGTTCCTTTTTCCAGGAACACCAGGGTTCGTGGCAAAGTCTATGACCTATGACTCTGTAGAATGGGAGAACAAATCTCTCTCTCTCTCTCTCTCTCTCTCTCTCTCTCTCTCTCTTTCTCCGTGTGTGTGTGTGTGTGTGTGTGTGTGTGTGTGTGTGTGTGTGTTGAGGATTAGTGAGTGAACACAGACTCCCACTGGTAATCCTGCTCCCTCCTGGCTCAGGTGACACTCTTTAGGTTGGTGGAGCCAAGCTTCTTTTCAATCCAGATCTCAGTGAGACTTCTGAACTTCCTTCTTCTTCCTCTGCCAGGACCCCTCCTTGGCAGGGAGTTCTGCAATCCCAGCAGCATGTGTCTTTTCTCTGGGCACCTTTGTCATCAACTGGGGGCACTCTGCATTTCTCAGAAGCTCTGGGTTTTGAAGGAATGAGACAATGCCACACTGTAGAGTACCATGTGACTGTGGCTTCTCTAAAATAACCCACTTATTTTATTATTTATAGATTTTTTTTTTTGTGATTGTTGTTGTTGGTGGTCTTTCTTCTTTTTTTCTTTCTGTAATCATGCTGAGCATTTTAAGTGAACAAGTATAGACACATTTTCTTCTTTTTATTGAAAATAGATTCTCACATAATGCACCGGATTATGGTTTCCCCTCCTTCTATTCTTCCCAGTACCTCCCTACATCCCCTCCCATCTGAATCCACTCCCTTTCTGTCCCCTATTGGAAAAAAAAGGGGATTCCAAGATAGTAACAAACTACAACAAAATAAATTATGATAAGAGAAAACAAAAAACTATCACATCAGAATTGAACAAGACAAAAAGGGAGCCAAAGAGAAGGCATAAGAATCAGAGACCTACTCTTTGACACACTCAGGAATTCCATACAAACACTAACCTAGAGGCCATAATATCTGAGCAGACAATCTGAGGGAGACCTGGATAGTCCCTGTTCTTGCTTCTTCAGTCTCTGTGAGAATTGAGCTTCCACCATGTTGATTTAGAGAGGTTTGTTTTTGTAGTGTCTTCTGTCCCCTTTGGTTCTTACATTATTTGACCTCCTCTTCTGTAGGGTTCTGTGGCCTCTGGGGAACTGGGGTGGATTTGATGGAGACATCCCATTAGGACCCAGTGTTTCAAAATCACTTATTCACTGTATTTGGCTGTGAGTCTCTGTATTTGTTCCCATCTGCTGCAGGAGGAAATTTCTCTGATGATGGCTGAGCAAGGCATCTATGATCTATGAGTGCAGCAGCAGTCATTAGGAGACATTTCATCACTATACTTGTTGTTGCTTGTTTGTTTGTTTGTTTTTAGACAAGTGGTATTTTATTTTATCCTAGGACCCTAAGCTATCTAGTCTCTGGTTATTGGTCACCTATGCAGTGTCATGTATGTCATCTTGTAGTGTGGGCTTTAAGTCAAATCAGATATTGGTTGTCCCACAAGCTTTGTGCCATCATTGCTTAAGAGTAATGACCGTTGCTGTCCTTGCAGGCAAGAAGTCATTGTAGACTAAAAGGTTT
Organism: Rhynchomys soricoides; assembly: GCA_019843965.1. Taxonomy (NCBI): domain Eukaryota; kingdom Metazoa; phylum Chordata; class Mammalia; order Rodentia; family Muridae; genus Rhynchomys; species Rhynchomys soricoides. The sequence goes on along the minus strand of JADRCH010000055.1, from coordinate 6,033,378 downwards.
GTGGCTACTCGACATTTATGCTTCTTTTTTGATACTGTACTGAGTACCTTCCCATACCAAAGAAGCTATAAAATAGGGGTGAAAGGAATAGACAGAAATGTGTTGACAGCTACTTAGTCAAATAATCATGATTATGTAATGCTTGAAAGAAGATGGGGTAATCACAATTCTAATTTTCTGAGTTAAGGTCCAAATTAACTCAGTTGATCTTAACTTTAGTGGGCATAAAACACTTAAAACAGAGTTAAGAAAGCAAATTAACTAAGTTGATCTTAGTTTAGTGTCCATGAGATACTCAAGGCACATATGCAAATCAAGCATGCATAAAATATTAGAGGACCTGCACCAACCGTAATAACCATAACGGATTGCATAAGTCTTCATGAAAAGAATCAGAAGTGGTGGAAAACATGAAGGAAAATGCATTTCTCTTTTCAACATGCCATTAATTAAATTATTATACAAAGGAGAGCCTTGGGAGTCTCCCATCTTGGTTTTGTTTCTTCTTCAAACAAATGCTGCCTTTATTATCTGAAGGTGTCTGGAAATTGTTTGCTTTGGAATTTGATTTCTATCTCTGTCATAATTATAGCAGAGAAAACATACTATGATTCTGAAGACATGCATGCTGGTTGACTAAAAACTATTTGGGAACAGGGGCAATGGGTTGTATCTAATTAATCCTGGCCTTGCAGTTGGAAGAATAGCCCTAGGGACTTGTCTTTGAGTTTCTATTTTTCTTGACTTTCTGTCTTTTTTTTTTTTTTTTTTAATGGAGTGGGTGATTGAGCCCAAGGTCTTCTTTATGCTAAACACATGCTTTACCCGGGCTCATGTACCTTTCTGTCTGTAAGACAAATGACATCAGCTGACATGAATTGACTTCCCTCATCTAAGTGTGGTCAAAAGCACATAGTCCCAGGTACACATGGTGGGCATTCTTTAAATACCATTGCTTTAACAGAGAGCTATGATTACTTCTCGTGTAAGGTTCTGTCACTTCTATGAACCACATGTACAATATTAAATTTTCAGGTAGTCAGCAGGGCAGTGGTGGCACACACCTTTGATCCCAGCACTTGGGAAGCAGAAGCAGGTGGATTTCTGAGTTCAAGACCAGCCTGGTTTATAGAGGGAGTTCCAGGACAGCCAAGGCTACACAGAGAAACCCTGTCTTGAAAAAAAACAACAAAAAAAATTTTTTTTTCAGGTAGTCACATGCTGAACTTCAATTGTGTATTACACATAACCCCATCTACCCAGAATAATTTATTTAATTCATTTCACTGCCTAATCAACATTAGTATATCTTATATTTTTCTGTGTTTATATATAGTTTATATGTGTGTATACATGTTTTCATGTGTGTAAGCATACCTGCGTGTGTCCACATGTACATGTGGAGGTTCAAAGTTGACAATCAGATGTCTTTTTCTATTGGTCTACTTTATTGAGGTAGGGGTTCTCTCTGAATATAGAGATCATCAATTCTAGCTGGTCTAGCTAACCAGCTTACCCCAGGCATCCATCCCTACATCTGCTCTTAAATGCTGGGATTACAGATGAATGATATACCTGCCCAACTTTTACGTGAGCTATAGGGATTTTAACTCCTGTCCTCCTGCTTGCAGGACAAGTGATTTATCTTCAGTCTGATGTTCATCTTTTAATGTGATCTTTTACTTTTTATCTTTATAAAGCCTTTGACGTTTTGTTCATGTTCCCCACTTTTAGAAGGTCTCAGTTCAGAACAACATCATTTAAATGGCTCAGTTATTTCACATGGTTGATGGCTTCCTTTCTGGGAAACACAATTTGGAAAGCAGGTGTTTGCTTGTTATACAGATTGATTCCAAATAGCCACAGGGTTTACCATGGAATTTATGGGTTTGTAATAATGGTTCTTAACTTTGGATCCTTTGCTACCCAGGGAGCACTTAGTAATTTGTGGAATGGTTTGGTTGTCATAACTAGGAAAAGATATGCTACTGTCAGTTAGAGTCCAACGACACAGTTAAATGTCTTACAACACAAAGAATAAACTCCTCTCTCCAGGCAAGAACTGGCTGTAGTGATCCTGTTGAGATACCATGTCTGATATCACCTGTTGGAGAGTGAATATGGGATACTGGCTGCTATAGATACGTTTTATCTTCCTCGTTGAAAGATCTTTGAATCTATGGTGTTTGTGATAGTTTGGACTGCAGTCATCTGAACAAAGAGGTAAGAGATTTTTTTCTGCCTCAGTATTTATGATAGTTGGTAGATACTACAGTCTTTCAAATGATAAACATTATCAAGGTGTAAGCTGAGTCCAAGTGGCATATGGATCAGACCCAGAAGCGGGAGAAACAGCTACAAGGCTTTGACTCACATAACAGGGAAATCAAGTCACAAACTGGTAGCTTTTCTGGTCAAGCCCGAGGATTCTGAGAGGGCCCACACAATGTCATAAATAGATTAATATGAATGAAATCAGGAGAAATAAACACATTTTCCATGTTAAAGATAGTGTTTACAATTTCTATTGTTATATAACAAACTGTGGCACTCATGGTTTAAAGAAACATGAGTGACTATCTTATCTTGGCTAAAAGTCATGGGTCTGAGTGTGGCTTAGCTGGGTTTTCTGCTGAGAATCTTGACAGAAAAATATCCATTCCTCCAGGCTGACTTCCCTTCTGAGTCTGGGTCCTTCCCTAACTCACAGATTGTTGCAGAATCCTAGTCCTGTGGTTGCAGGACTGTGACCCTATGCTCTCATAGGCCACTGGCTAGTTGACTCATAGACCTCTCTCCATATTTGGTGTTTCTTCAGGAAGCAAATGCTTCTGCAGGTCTCTCTGGGGTCTCGAACCCCAGAAAGTAACAAAAGGAGCTCATGTCATCCCACTCCCATCCCCAATCTGTGCCCCTGCCCGAATAGTGTAGACCTCTTCAGTCATAATCTGTCACAGACTCATAGGGAGGTGTCTATACAGATGGGTACATCATAATCCAGGGTCTTTGGGGCCATTTAAGGACTGTGCTTACCAAAGATAGAGTAACTCAGGTGTTTCAAATTTCTGAATAACAGTAGGATTCAGCAATGAAAAGAAATATTCTGAGACGTTTTCTTGCTCTAGCATTTCTCTGTAATTCTTCCATATTTCTGTATATTTAGATTCATAATTGAACTTAGCAGCCTGTTTTGTTGACAGCTTAAACCTGTTTACACTTCCTCTCATCCTTCACTATGTTTGAATTTATTATCTCTTTGTTCATGCTGAACTACTCTGAGCTCGTTGATTTACTGTTTAGCGGATCTTTGAGACAGAAAGCAAATGATCATATTCCTAGACTGCACCATGCCGAGTTAGGGTTCCCCACTTATATGTGAGTCCGAGTGTGGTCATTTTTGAAAATGTTCTAAGAAAAATTTCCTGACTAGCATGGAACATGGAGAGAATGAGAATGAGAACCAAGAGACTTGTTGGCCAATGAGAACCAAGAGACTTGTTGGCCAATGAGAACCAAGAGACTTGTCTAGTACATGCAAAGCAGAATGAAGGTAAACCTAAGCAACCACTAGAGCAACCAATAGGATTGGTGAAGAGGACCCATGGCAAGGCTTTACTTTAGATCTGGACCACATGGTAGCAGGGCCTGTGATTTGGGACATTCTATTCTTGGGTTGGTAAGCCTGAGAGATATGCTTTTGTTTTTATGTGTCTACTAATCTGCATTTCTGATCCAGGAAGCAAAGTAAAAGTGAATAATACAAAAGTAAAAATCATAAGAGCAAACTAATAAAATGGTGAGGATTCCCAGGAGTTAAATACTACAAGGTAGAAGGGAGGGCTGAGTCTGAGAAGTTTGGCTTGCATGGTCAGAAGACAGAAGCTCGAGCATGGTGTGAGGAAGGAGGAGCATCATGTGGGTGTAGTGTGGTCCTTGAAAACTGATATCTGAGGAAAGGCGGAGCTTGACATGGTCAAGAAACAAAGGAAGGATGGGAAGAGGGAAACTGAAGAGGTGAGTGAGGAGTTCTACACTAGGCGATCAGGGGCACAGATGGGGGATTCGGGCAGGATGAGTTGATCTCCTTTTGTTACTCAACAGGAGACGCTGAAACAGGATAGAGGTACATGGCTTTGCCAAGATCACGGGATAGGAAGTTGACTGTCTGTGGCAGAGAGAGAAAGGTCTTTATTTCACCTGCCATTTCTTTCATTTGCAGAACTATTCAGGATGAGCTCCCTTGTACTTGTTTGAGTCTCTTTCCTTGACAATCAGGCTACTAACTCTATGGAGTCTACTTGATCAGTTGCTTTATTGTTAGAAGATACAGGATCTTGCCATACAGCTATGGCTGCTCATAGAGCAGGTTGAGATAAAGCCCAGGTTAGCTCCAAACGTACGTCTTTCTCTAGTGCTTAGACTACAGACATACTCTACCATACATGGCTTGTTTGCTTTTTTGAAGTTTTTTTTATATTATAATATCAAACATGATTCCTCTTTTCTTTACTCTCGCCAAGCTCTCTCATGAACCCCCCCCCACTTGTTTTCTTTTAAATCACTGGCCTCCTTTTTTAAAATTGTTGTTACTTGCACAGATATAGATCTATTTCTGTGTATCTCTCTGTATGTGTATGTGTGTATATTCCTAAATACATAAATACAACTTGTTCAGTCTATGTAATGTTATAGCATGTGTGTGTGTGTGTGTGTGTGTGTGTGTGTATTTAGGGCTGACCAATGGTATTGGGCAACAGTTGGTATTCTCTTCCCTGAGGGCAGACCATTCCTTCCCACCCTCAGCACTTATGACCTTATAGCTTTGTTTGGTTCTTATTTCTTTCTATAACAGATTCCTCCTTTTCCTCTATTCTAGCCTCTTCTATGTCTTTAGCTTCATTTACGTTATGCTTTACTCTGATCTGTAGTATTATTTGCATTAAGATATGATATTGGAATAGAAGGAGGCCAACTCTCTTTGAAAATATTGATTTCATACATTCTTGCATTTCTGCTGAAGGAGCCTGATCCTGGCAGAATCGATCAGCTCCTCCCAAACCCACATGATGCTTGACTGTGACTGACACATTGGACACAAGGCCACCACAAATGAGTGTGATTGAGAGCTGTGCTCCTCTATTTCTAATTTAGGAACCTCAGCCTGGAGGGTTTGGTTTTGTTTTCTTTTCAGGAAAAGTAGAGATGTCCCAAGTCACCCAATAAGAAAATGAGTTATTGTTGTTGTTGTAATTATTATTATTACTGTTATTATTATTATTATTATCATTATAGTTTTTACTGTGACTCAAATAGCATTGCATGCATTTCTTGTTTGTGTTAGCTTAGAGTAGTGGCCCTGGACCCCAGTGTTGTTGCTCTAAGTTCACCAGATTTTCAACATTAGTTTAAAATCAATTTGGACCAGTTTCGGGTTATCTTTTCATAAAATATAAGAGCTCAGAAATAATGTATTTCCAGAATTTCTCAACACTTATAGCATTTGGCATTGGTTGAAGAGTTAATGTAAAGCTCATGGTGTAAAAGCACATAGTTTTTTCAAAAAATAAGATTAACTAGGTTCCAACCAAAATTATAAATATAGTCAGAAGTCACAGGATAACAGAATGGAACTGTGCTAAGGGTGATTTTGCTTGGAATGGGTTGTGTAATCAGCGTTCTATGAGCATGTACATATATGTGTGTGGTCTTACATCCTATCCTGAATGGCAAGATATACTAGCGAGGCCGGTTCGCAAACACAACTACGTGATGGGTTGGGTGTCCATGCAACATATAACTTTATACAAATTGTCTCACATTATGGCCATTTTGACATTACTTTGTAATAGCAGGGCTTGGGGAGCTGGATTGTAGCTTCTCTCTTGATTTCTAAGAGGCAGATTACAATTTTCTTTTCATAAAAACTGCTCCTTCATATTTGGTTGCGTTATAACAGACCTAAGAAAAGACTATATGTATTTTCAGTTTACAAATATGTATTCTTTCTTTTGGTGTGGTTGTGTTAGGAATCAAATCTGGGCCTTGCAGATGTCAGGCAAATGCTCTACCACTAAACTGCAACTACAGCTACTAGAAGGCATCATCAAATCAAGAGCAAAAATTCCTGTCAGATGCTAATTTCCTCATGCCTCTTGGAAATACATATCAACTGTCAACTTAGTCACCACTCAGCATACAGCTTCCCACTCCTACTTATCTTCTAGAGTTTTTCCACAAGTGGCTTCAGTCAGCATGCATTACTGTTTGACTGGCCTCTTTCACTGATTCATCCACATTATTACATACATTAATAATTCATTTCTCTATATTTTCTCTCATTTGTTTATGACTAGAAACAGAGGCACTATGAACACTCTCATCTTGACTGAAGTCTCATCCTGATCTGTTATCGCATGCATCAGGGGCTGGTACCAGCATGGAGAGATTGTATCCACATGGGTTATTAAGATTTGAATGTAAAATGTCCCCCACAGACTATCACATGTGGATGTGTCCTTCTTAGCTATGTTGCTGGTTTGGGAAGTTGTTTACCCCCTGGGAGGTAGGGATTGGTGGAGAAAAAACCCACAAATGATCTCTGAGGGTTGGGTCTTGAGGTTTACAGGCTTCCCAGTCTTCCAGTCCTGCTTTGTCCATACTTCCTGTTGCCCAGAGATGCGAAGAGGTGAGGTAGCCACATACTCCCACCACCGTGGAGCTGTCTGCCACTATGCTTTTCTTATAGTAATGGATGGTATCTCTTACAATTGTGGGACAAAACAAATCCTCCCTTGTTTAAACTCATGTTGTGAGGCATTCTACAGCAACACGAAAAGTAAACATTACAGTTGCATTTCAAGCAACGGTTGAGTTGCTATCCAAAGTGTCCATCCTATCTTATGTCCTCACAGACATTGTGTTAGAGTTTTTGTTTCTCTACTGCCTTGCCAGCTCAGGTTCTTAGCTAATCCCAATGCATGCACACCGTCATCCTGTGGTCTCACTTGTGTTTGTTTGGAATGCAGTGAAATTATACATCTGTTCATGTACTTACCAGTTGTATTAGTTAGTTTTTGTTGCTCTGATAAACCACCATGACCAAAACCAACTTTTAGAAGAGTTTATTTTGGCTTACATTGTAGTCACTGAGCAATCTCTGTACTTCTAAAGTATTTTTATTAGTATAAGAAATCTGGAATGGTTGGTTTGTCCTTAGATATCTGAATTAATTTTGTTCTTGAAGCATAACCACATACCATAGCAGTTGGTGCGGCCTGGGAAGGCCAGCTAAGAACATGGAGTTTGGACATGAAATTGATGCTCTTCTCATGGTACCATCATTCCCCCTGAGCTTGCTTGTGACACATTCCCAGCTCCTCCTCAGCTAATTCAAAGACCATGATAAATCAAAATAGAATAGTTTTACTAGCAACCCTCACCTAATATGTTTATTTTTTAAACCCACCATTTATCATCACCTTGGGCAAGAGTAACTGGAAAATCTCATGAGACAACTATAGTGAGCTGCCACAAGGATACAAAGTACATTTTCCTGTAAATATGATGTGTATCATCAACAGATGCTAAAGATACCAACACCCGAGGATGTAAAGAGAGCAGCTTCCTCAGTGTTGCACTCAGGGTGACTAGTTAGTGGTCAGAGCCGTAGTTAACTGGGATTGGGGGCTAAGGCTTTGCGATCTGAGAGATTATAGAAGGACATTTTGAGGTGAGTACATATCATTCATGATCTCCACTTTTCCAACCACAGACACAAAGCTCACAAGTAAGGAAATAGAATTCTGTCAGATAGTCCCAGGGAGCAGTGTGAAGGCACCCTCAGATTTCTTTTGACTTATATCTTCCTTTTAGGTTGATTGTGGATTTTTTTTGTTGTTGTTCTTTTTCATTTCAATAAATCACCTCTGAAGAACACAACACAACATTAAGAAGTAAAAAGATACTTAAAAATGTTTTAAATTGAAATTAAAGTATAATTACATCATTTCCCCTCTTCCTTTGTCTCTGTCTAAGCCCTCTCATGTATCCTTCTGTTTTCTTTCAAATCCATGGCATCTTTTTATTTATATATATGTATGTATATGTATATATGCATATATGTTTAAAATCCATATTTTCCTGACTATATAAATATAGCTTGCTCAGTCAGTATACTATTACTCAAATGGATATGATTTCAGAGCTGATCTGTTTTATTTTAAATTGTAGTTTATTTTAATCACCTCTCAAGATAATATTGAATGTTTCTTATCATTGAACAGATACTTGTTTAAATCCCAAACCCTGCCTGATTTATAGTTGCATTGTAAGCTGGTTCTTAATGACTTGTAACACCACTGTATCGTGTCAGAGATTTTTAACCTAGGAGATCAACTGTGTCTACGTGTATGTCTTGTATGTGTGACAATGTAAATACTGTATGCATGTGAATGAGAGAGTATTTGTGGGTGAGCACATACCAATATGCATGTAAGAATGCAATCTTGTATAATTATGTTCATGCTTGTGTGTATGTAAAATCAAGGCAGGCTCTGAGAGGCAGTCCTGAACTTGGAAACAGAAGGTCTAATTTCCTAAATGTGTGTGATGGTTTGAACAGGTATGGCCCCCATAGATTCATGTGTGTAAATGCTTGGCCATAGGGAGTGGCAATATGAGGAGGTGTGAGTTTATTGGAGGAAGTGTGGCCTCGTTAGAGGAAGTACATCACTGTGAAGGTGGGGCTTTGGGGTCTTAAATGCTTAAGCTATGCTCAGGGTGAAACACATCCAGTCTCCTTCTGATGCCTGCGGATCAAGATGTAGAGCTCTTGACTCCTTCCTCCAGAACCCTGCCTGCACACTACCATGCTTCCCGCCATGATAACTATGGAAGAAACCTCTGAAACTGTAAACCAGTTCCAATTAAATGTTTTCTTAAGAATTGCCATAGTCACGATGCCCCTAACTAAGCAATGGAATCCTAAGATACCCTGTAAATTTGAAAATACCATTGAGCTGTGGGTTTTTTTTTTTTCATCAAAAATAAAAATGTACTCATAATTTATGGGCTCTGTTTAGTTCGCCAAGTGTTCAGTGAGCTGACAGGATCATTGTGCTTTTTGATGACATTGTCACATTATTGAAACTGTGAGATGTAGTATATCAGCAAGCTGAGTTATTCTCATGGTATTTTCTGAGGGTCATGGTTATATGGTTCATGTGAAGAGTGATGGAAAACAAGGACCATAGCATTGAGGATGCTCCATGACTCCTGCACCCACTAGTCTGGGTTCACTGTTGCTGTGATAAAATACCATAACCAAAAGCAACCAGGGGAACACAGAGTTTACATAACTTACAGGTTTCCGTTATTAAAGGAAGATAGGACATAAGCTCAAGTCAAGAATCTGGAGGCAGGAACTGAGGCAGGGACCAAGGAGAAACATTGCCTATTGGCTCACTTCCCCTGACATGCTCAGCTACCTTTTAATATACATGCCAGGTCCACCTGCCCAGGGATGACACCACCAACATCAGGCTGGACCCTTCTACATCAATTAACAATTAACAAAATGTCCCACAGACATGCTCACAAAGCCAGTCTGATGACAACAGTTCCTCTGTAGAGCTTCCCTTTTCCTAGGTGTGTCTAGGTTTGTATTGTGTTGACAGAAAGTAACCAGCATAGTACTCCAGCCTTTCAGTGTGGCTGTGTAAATATGATTGGAGATGAGTCCCAATTTCTGTGATCCTTTGGAAGAGTTAATAAGAAATGACATTGTGGGCAGAAGAGAGCTGATCTCAGTGTGAAGAATGGCTGGACTCTGGATTAGCAAAGACCGGGCTAGAGAGAATATTGGTCTCCTTGACTCTCTCTGGCAAATAGGATTCATATTCTTTGGAAGCCTAATTGCTTATTGATTCTCTGGAGCCTGGTGCTGTAACTCTCATGATGATTTTATTCTGCTTTAACATTTTTATTTCTCTTCAGGTTGGTTGTTCATTTTTCCTTCAGTGACATCATGGTTTTGCTGGGAAGGCTTCACAGCACTGTGAAGTGGAAACAGGGCCTGCTTGCTCAGCACTTCCTGGCTTCACATCAACCTTTGATTATTTCTAAAACCATTTTCTAGGTCTGTAACACATCCCTGCCACTTGTCTGCAGAGAGTTTGAAAGTAGTAAACTAGATCTAAACATTTTGGTGAACCACTGAGCAGTAAGCACGGCTTCAAGCCTGCAGCAGCTGTCTGTGTCTCTGCCTTACATCTGGTGTCTTAAATGAAGCCCTTTATGTCAGAACATAATCTACTTAAAAAGTTTCTGTTTATGTCATGAATAATAAGCTTGGTGGTTCTTTACAACACCCAATCTCCTTAAACTGCCTTTTCAGACAATAGCCTTCTTTTCCCAGTTAAGGAATAAAAAGCAAGCCCTTTAGGCTTCTTGTAGAATATGCATTTGTGTATGTGTATGTATTTGTGTGTATGTGTGTGTGTGTATTAAAAATGTAATTGGCAAGTTGTGTCTTAACCATGTTCATAGCATGCACACAATGACATTAAATATAAAAGAAAGCGACATGATACATCCTTATTTCAGAATTAAAGCATGCATGCCATATGTATAAAACAGATTATAAGATACACATGCGTGTAATCCATGAGAACAGAGTCCTTTAATAATGTTTCAATTCCATGGCCTCACCATACATTTTTTTGATCGCTTAGACACTGGGACTGAGTTAATCGTCTATTATTAACTTACCTCCATTGTTTCTCATTGCTCCTCCTCCTTCACTGCATTCATCATTCCCTAATATACATCAACATCTTCAAGCATCTAATTTTACCTAGCTAGACTTCATCAAAGATTAGGTCGTTTTTCCTTTTAGCATTGAGTAGATTTAAGACGGTCAAATTTTATTGCCTGCTTACAAGCAAAAGCAAGAACAATAAAACCACCGACCATCCTAACACAGTGGGTAGGATTAGGCCCACTCAGTATTATCATCTGAGACAACATACCTTCTATCAGGATGGATTGAGGCGTGTTGTCCTTGAACTGTTTGACTGGAATACAAAGAGGATGACCACCTGGTCCTAATGCTCTATCAGGATCAACTATGGAATTTGGCAAAATCAACATATATCTCTTTTACTTTTAGATTAATTTGGGTTCTAAATGAACAATAACCCCCCCCCAAGAGAAAATATCTACTTGTTGTAATGACAAAGTATGACTAATTTAGCCATAATTGGATACTGATAAAGAGAGGATCCATCAAGTAGAAAAATAAATATGAAGAAATATAGACCTCAGAATACAGACCACAAAGAGATTGACAATAGACCCTAGGATATAAAGGTGCAGTTGAGTCCTAGGAGACAGCAGGATAATGAAGAGAGTTAGCATGAGATGTTTTCAGGGCTCTTAATAGATTTTGAGTTGGTAGAGTTGGGGAGTACAATTTGTTTTTCAAAAGAAGACTGATTTGTATTTATTAAATTTCTATTTATATATATTATCATATTTATACTTACAATGGTGGCACTAAGGGTAACAAGACAAAACAAGGTAGAACTGAAACGTTGAATGCTAATATCTGAGAAATCTGGAGGTGAGTGACATGGGTTAAAACACCCAGTGGTTTCTACTTTGACTGGCCAGAGTCTTTGATAGGTAGGAATGCTAAATTTCTGAGAACAGAGAGAAAATAATTCTCATAAAGCTGAGGCAACACAGTGATAACAAGGTAAGTTAGGAGAAAAATTAAGCACAACATGGGTGAAACGGAACAAGACATTGGATGAGATTAATAGGAATGAGTCAAAATTAGTGGCTACACTAAGTTTAAATGGCTCATTTTTACCAGGTGCAAGGCTGATTGTCAAACTCTCTGTGGCTCCTTAAAAGGAACAAACCTAAATCAAAAAATTTTGTGTACATGAACCAAGAGACACATCCACAAATGTCTACATAAGTATATTTTTTATGCAAAGAAACAAGAAAACTGAATACAATTTATATGTTCACTATGGTGGATATAGTTCAATACCTTGTAGTATATTTATTTGTATAATATCATCAATGAAAGTGAATGGATAGCAATGTAAAGCACAGATGACTCTAAAATCATGATGTTGGATTTATAGCATGCTCACAATTCTTAAACATGTTAAAAATGCATATATATGTAGGGAAGCCTTTTAATTCTGTGAAATCCATATTTAGAAAATTCAGCATAAGAGTCTCTCTCTGGGTAGTAGCAGAAGTGATTTTTAGAACATATTTGCAAAGGTATGAACTGTGACAAGTCCTTGAGTTCAGGACTCAGGGCATGATTTGTTATTCTGTTGTTTTCACCTTTAAATTCTCAGTATTTCTGAACAAAGGACCCTTTTTGCACTGGCCTCGTTAGTCTGTAGTTGATCTTAGAGTTTTTACAGTGCCGACTGAGCCAATAATTTTATTTTCTTAATCTGGATGATGGTGTTTTAAAATATGTTACTTCCACAGCTAAATGGAACATGCAGGCAAAAGATTCCCATTATCACAACCTAGGTGCAATCAAATATCCTTTTTATGTGGTAGTGAAGTGGAAATTGGTCTGAGTTGTTGAGTAATTATACCTAAGCATATGCTTTGGACTTTGTAAAACACAAGAGAGCAACATCATTCTGTAGAAGAGAAGAACATAGACTTAGACTTTCCAAAACCTACTTTAATAAAGGTTTTCAAATGCTTTGACCCTGCTTCTAGCCCACCGTCTGAAGGTAGGGGAGAAAAGATAGGAAATAAGACAAAGGGATGAGGACCTGTTTAGACATAGTTTTGGGGACAGTTCCAATCTCCGTTGTTAGGATACTAGCAGTCTAGTTCAGTAGTGTCAGTATACTAAACATGAATTAACAGTGATGGCACCATCCAGCAGAAACAGCCAGGCCTCCCTACCCCAAGTCTGCTTGAGTCAGCAGGAGTAACCAGAACCAGCTGAGATGCCAAAAGTTCTCTGCAGTGCCTCTCTCAAGGAAGTAAACATCAGTGAAGACACAGATCAACAAAATGTTGCAAGGCTAGCTATGAAAGCATCGTCACTGTCCATTGAGACCTATTTATACTCTCCCCTAACATTTCATGTCCTCTCACGGGCCTTGCCTCAGCAAAACCCCACGGTGAGTCTACATCACATGACACAAACAGAAACTTCCACTTCAGAAGAGCCTCCATATCTCTTGACACAGTTGGGTACCCAGCTGTGCATGTTTTCCAATTTTCTTTGCAAATGTCTTACTTCCTACATTATTTGGAGCCTATGACTTTAAAAAGCAGGCAGCATTTAAAGATTATAGTGCATAGCCAATCTGGGTCTGCTGCAGTCACCAGCAGCTGGCACACCGACTTCTCTCTGAAGAAGCTAGCTGCCATCTAGCTGTGGTAAACACAGTCTATGAGACTAATTTGAGGAAGTCAATGGCTCACGGTGGATGTGTGAACAGAGAGAAGCACATACCATTTCCATGGGATGTGGAAGCTTCAGAGTTCACACATGGCAAGTGCCAAGTTCACACATGGTTGGTGTGTTTGCTACATGTTGAACCTCCTTCTTATGCAGCTGCCTGGGAGATGCAGAGATCCATAGTGTGCCCACCAGTTTCCAAACTTCAGTTGGTAGCCAGTGTGGACCGTTAGCAATTTGGGAGTTCTTAAAGGAAATGCAAAACTGCATTAAGTGTTTCTGCATAATTATATATCTCCTTAGTGTATCTTAACTCTGACCTTCTGCCCACATTTACTATCCTGTCATTAAGCTTCTGTAGTCTCTAGTCATTTAATAAATGTTAATAGATCACCCCAATCTCAATTCAACATCTGTATCTTAAGCCTTTGACCCACTCTGCCTCATCCTTTCTAGTTTTGATAAGTTCTTTCTCTTGTGGTTCTGGTTATTTCTTTTTGTTTTCTTTACCTCTGGGATGGGATCCAGGTTTCAGGCAAACACTCTACCTCTCTCTAACCCTGACTCTGCTTCCATCCACCTCTCAACCCCTAGTCCCCAGCCCTAACTGAACCTTTGAGGTAAAGTTCTCTTCATCCTTATCCATCACCTTTCCTCTGAGAAACTGGTAGTCAGTCCTGGTTAAAGGAAGATCTGTTACAATACTGAGAGTATCTGAGGTGCATCCATGTGTGGTAGACATTAAGATGAAATATGCCTTCAAGGAACTGAACTGCCATGTAAATGCAGGCTTTACCTGCACTTGTGATTATGTGACCTTCACATAGACTGCAGAGGGATACGTTCTCTTATGAAGTATTCATGACAACTTTTTTTTCCCCTGAAAATAAAAAAATCTTAAAGGCATCCGAGATAACAATAAACATTATACTACGGTTTGTCAAAGTGTGAGAGTCTATTGCCTTGAAAAAAAACCCCATGGATTAGCTGAGTGCACAATGTGCAGGTGAATCACATGTAGTAAGATTCTAAAGGAATACTTGCATCCTTTCTATCTTGTTGTGGAGAGCTATACAAACCCGTAAAAGGAAATGAAATTAACAGCACAAATGAAGAAGCTTGTGAGCCACTGTGGTATGAAATACAAGAGGGAAAAATAGAAAAGCACTGGTAATTAGGATTAGCAGAGAAAAAAATAAGGAAAATAATATTTATTCATATTTAATTAGAGTCTCCCTGAAGCCAGGTAGACTGGCTCCTCCTCTTCCTTTTCCTCCTCCTCTTCTCCCTCCTTTTCTTCCTCCCCCCCCTCCTTTTCTCTGAGAGCTCTCAGAAATACCCAGAACTCCATTATTACTTAAGACAGGTTTATTTTGAATTATTTTTTGAGTTTTATCATCTTGCTTTTTTTTACATTTGCCCAGTGTAATTGCTGATTTATTTTCTAAGGCCATTGTATCATTGTTCCTTTTTTATTGTTAGTACTGAATTTGGTGCACTGCATATCAATTGTATCCATACTAGGAAGAAGTCCCTAGATCAGGATATGGTAGTGAAATGTCCATGTTTCTTTGACTCAGAAGAGCCTCAATTTGAATCTTTCTATGTGACATTTTTAGTCAGTGGCCTTTTTAAAAAATTAAATTTGTTTATTCTCTTTACAACCCAATGCCAGGCCTTCCTCTCTGCCCAGTACCCCTTCATGCAAGGTCTCTGCCATTCCCTTTAGAAGGGGAATACCCCTCTGGGAGTCAATGCCCCCATTAATTTCTGAGGGACTAGGCACATCCTCTCCCATAAGCTCAGATGAGGCTGTCCGTTTAGAGGTGTGGGATTCACAGGCAGGCAGGTAAGCAATAGGTTCAGGGACAGCCCCTTTGTCAGTTGTTTGGGGGAACAACATGAAGACCATGAAGACCAAGCTGCTCATCTGCCACATATTTGCGGGGGGAGGGGGGGACTTGGTCCAGCCTGTGCTTGCTCTTTGCTGAGGTGTTTATCACATGCACTTTGCTGCAGGATTTCTCTGGTAGAATTTTTAGGGTCACATGTATATTATTATATCAACTGCAAATAATGGTACTCTGACGTCTTCCTTTCTAATTTGGATCCCCTTAGTCTCCTTTAGTTGTCTTATGGCTCTAGCTAGAACTTCAAGTAATATATTGAAGAGATATGGGGAGAATGGACAGCCTTGTCTTGTTCCAAATGTTAGTAGAAATGCTTGAAGTTACTCTCCATTTAATTTGATGTTGGCTATTGGCTTGCTGTATATTGCCTTTATTGTGTTTAGGTATGCCCCTTGTATCCCTGCTCTCTCCAAGACTTTTATCATGAAGGGGTGTTACATTTTGTCAAACACTTTTTTGACATTCAGTGAGATGATAATGTGATTTTTTTTTGCTTTTTGTTTTGTTTTGTTTTTTTTTTAGTTTGTTTACATGGTGGATTATGTTGGTTGATTTTTGTATATTGAACCACCCCTGCATCCCTGGGATGAAGCCTACTATAGTGGATGATATTTTTGATGTGCTCTTGGATTCCGTTTGCAAGTATTTTATTGAGTATTTTTGTATCAGTCTTCATACAGGAAACTAATCTGAAATTCTCTTTATTTGTTGAGTCGTAGTTTGGGTACCAGGGTGACTGTGGCCTCAGAATGAGTTTGGCAGTGTTCCTTCTGTTTCTATTTTGTGGAATAATTTAAGGAGTATTATTAGCATTAGCATTAGCATTAGTATGGCAGACCCTTTGAAAGTCTGGCAGAATTTTGCACTAAAACCATCAGGTCCAGGATGTTTTTTGGTTGGGAGACTTTTAATGACTGCTTCTATTTCCTTAGGTGTTATGGGACTATTCAGGTAGTGTACCTGATCTTGATTTTACTTTATTAATTGGTATCTGTCTAGAATATCATTTATTTCATTTATATTTTTCAATTTTGTGGAGTACAGGTTTTTGAAACAAGACCTAATGATTCTTTGAATTTCCACAGTGTCCGTTTTTATTTCTCTGCTTCTGTCTTTTCATTTTAATTTGGATGCTGTTTCTCTGTCTTTCGGTTGCTTTGGTTAAGGGTTTGTCTATCTTGTTGATTTTCTCAAAGTACCTGCTCTTATTTCCCATGATTCTTTGTATTGTTCTCTTTGTTTCTAATTGATTGATTTCAGCCATGAGTTTGATTTCTTCCCAAAGTCTACTTCTTCTGGATGTGTTTGCTGCTGCTTCTTTTTTTTTTTCTAGAGCCTTCAGATGTACTTTTAATTGTTAGTATGAGAACTCTCCAATTTCTTTATGAGGGCATTTAGTGCTATGAACTTTCTTCTTAGCACTGCTTTCATTGTGTTCCATAAGACTGGGTATGCTGTGCCCTCATTTTCATTGAATTCTACAAAGTCTTTAATTTCTTTCTTTATTTCTTCCCTGAAGCAGTGATCGTTGAGTAGAGAGTTGTTCAGTTTCCATGAGTGTGTTGGCTTTCTGTTATTGAAGTCCAGCTTTAATCCATGGTGATCTTATAAGTGAGTGGGGTTATTTCAATCTTCTTGTAACTGTTGAGGTTTGTCTTGTGACTGATTATTTGGTCAGTTTTGGCAGGCTCCATGAAGTGCTGAGAAGAAGGTATATTCCTTTGTGTTTGGGTGAAATGTTCTATAGATATTTGTTTAGTCCACTTAAATTATAACCTCTGTTAGTTTCATTATTTCTCTGCTTAGTTTTTGTCTTGATGACCTGTCCATTGGTGAGAGTGGGGTGTATTGGTGTTAATAGTGGGGTCCTACTATTAGGGTTTGATGTGTGATTTAAGTTTTAGTAATGTTTCTTTAATGAATGTGGGTGCCCTTGAGTTTGCAGTGTAGATGTTCAGAATTGAGATGTCCTCATGTTGGATTTTTCCTTTGATGAGTATGAAGTGCCCTTTCCTGTCTTTTTTGATTACTTTTGGTTGAATGTCTACTTTACTACATATTAGAATAGCTACTCCAGCTTGTTTCTTGGGTCCATTTGCTTGGAAAATATTTTCCTAGCCCTTTATACTGAGATAATGACTATATTTGTTGCTGAGATTTTTTTTATATGTATAATGGAATAATGCATTCTGTTTATGCATCTATTCTGTGTCTCTTTTGTTGAGGACTTGAGTCCATTGATGTTGAGGGATACTAATGCCCAATGATTGGTAATTCCTGTTATTTTAGTGTTGGTTGTGGTTGAGTGTGTGTGTGTGTGTGTGTGTGTGTGTGTGTGTGTGTGTAGGTACACACATGGGCATTTCTCTTTTATTGGTTTTAATGGACCCCCGAAGTTTCCACAGGGACATTCTTGAGGTTCAGAAAGGGTCCTTTGAACCAAGGAACAAGGCCAGATCTGGACAATGGGGCTTAGAGGACCACACACTGTGCCACTCACCTCTGCAGGCTATCCCAGGCAGACCAGCTCCAGTGGCCTTTTTTGATACATGTGCACTTGCATCACTTGCAGGAATAATGATGGCATTGCATAAGATGACATGGCAAACAGTTCCATATCTTTTCTCGATGCTGTCATACAGATGCCAGGGTAGTTGTTAGTAGTAGTTTTATTAATCTTTCCTATTTCCCCAGTGAATTTCATATCTACTGCATACGCAAAAGGAATCAGTGTTTTCAGGAAGCAATTCAAGGCCACTGGTTTAAGCTGAAGGTCTTTTAAAGTTAATACTTTCAGGAACTGCCCTGGCTGGGGATCATTGTTTCTTTTCATGTTGTTTAGGTTTTAATGGCATTTTGTGGGTGGTCTGCCAGCTGAGTGCCTGTCTTCTTTCTTTAAGAAGACTATCTATAATACTTGAAGTGGATATTTTGCCAATTTTCACATGCTTTGTTTTCTCTTCTCAAATCAACATGTCTATGTATTTATACAATTCATGTTCAAAAAGCATTCATTACCCCGCTGTCACTGTACATAAAGACAATCAAAACGTATTATGCCCAAATCTAAAACAAGATCCAACTAAGTGAACAGATGTGTTGCATGAACTGAAACCTCTCCATGTTGTTCCTATTTATCCCTCGTGTTGTTTGGGGGGTGTGCCTAGCGCTGTAAGGTAGTAGATTAAAGCTCTTGCCAATGCCACTTACTCAATGAATCATTTATGCACACTTTGTTCACTGATTCTTGTTGTATGCCCCTTGGGTGATAGAAGAGTTTGAAGGAGTTTAGTTAAACTTGTCAAGGCTTTCAAATGGCTTCAAATCTGTTTTACAGCTTCAAAATTAATTGCATTTATTTCAAAAAATAAGACATGTTTTCTTGATTTGGAGGCTAAGATAATAAGCTTTCAAAATGCAGGTATGCTATCCAGGAAGATTCTATCCAGCTTTTCAAAACTTTGTGCTGTGCCTTTCTAATTTTCTTATGGTTATTTGTTTTCCCATGTGCACCTTTAGCATAGAAATGGGAAAACACAAGTGTGCACCAAGGGAAAATAGAGCCAGAATCTCTTGCACGTGGAAGACTCAAAATTAAAGATAGAACTGTCATATGATCCAGCCAGTCTGCTACTGTTTGCATAGCCAATGGACACATCAGTAAATTAAAGGGATAGCTACAGTCTCTTGATTATTGTGACATCTTAACAATAATCAAGATCATGACATCAGAAAAGGCATCTTTAAGCAGACGTATGGCAAAAGACAATATACACAACAGAATATCACTCAGCCATAAAGGAATGAAATCCAGTCATTTATGATAACATGGGTGGAACTGGAGAGCATTGAGGGATGTAAACTAGGTTTGAAAGACAGACATCGCATGGTCCTACTCATATGTAGAAGCCCAAGAAGTTAGTTTTATGGAAATAGAGAATAGAATGGTGGTCAATGATGGGGGTGATGGAGAAGGTACAGAGGCAGGTTAATAATGGGTACCTACTCATATCTAGAGAGGAGGGGTGGTTTCTAATGTGCTATAGAACATCACAGCAGCTTTAGTTCACAAAAATTATTGTACGTTTTATGAAGAATTACAAGGGAGAATTTGGGAACTTTCTTATGCAAATAAATGATAAACTGGTAATCAATGGAAATGCTTCTTACCTGGGTTAGATTGTTAAACATTGTACACCGTCTATGGGATCATCACAGCATAACTGTACATACAGACAATTTATATACTTCATGGAAGAGGGACTGAAAGAATTAGAGCTTGTCAGTAGCATTTCTCCTCAGGTCGACTCCATTATCTATGCTCCTCCAGAGCTGAGGAGACTGTCCACCCATAGGCATTAAGGAAAAGATGTTTCTCATTGCTGCTGACGAAACTTTCCAAGGTGAGCACCGGGATTGTAGTTTTTAGACAGTATCTCCTGTCGTTCAGGCTGTCTTTGAATCCCTTCCTTTATCTTCAAAGTGCTGAGATTGCAGGTGTCTGCCACCACACCCAGCATGCCCTGGTATCTTGAAAAGAAACATCAATTTGGCCTACCTGGTTTAGGTATCTGCATAGCTTTTACTAATGCTTGCTACAGGCAAGAAGATTAGCTGAAAATTATCAGGATTTCAGGGTGAGATGAAGCCCAAGTTCTCTGTCTTCCCTGTTATTATTACAACAGTGTACTCCGAGTTAGCCTGGACTTAATTAGGAGCTCAGGATAGCCCCTTGGTTCCCCTCCCCCATTCGTTTTCTTGTTTAACTCCCAGGTGTTACTTACCTGAGCCCAACTTCTGGTTGTGTTACTTCTGATGGCAATAGACAAGGAAGTCAACCTCTGCTGACTCCTGTTTCTTCACTTATGCAAATGAGGATACCATTGAGCACCTTCATCCAAGTTTTAGAATAATAGCAAAAGTACCAGCTGCTCTCTGTGTGCTGGGTCTTGCTTAACTCTCTAAATAGCATTCTGATGCAATGGGATTTCAGAGGGTGATGAGGCAGACAACAGCCATAAGGCTTTGGGTGTTTCCTTTGAAGTTCCTGTAAACACAGCGTTAGTCACTCTGCCTTCAATATTTTGCCAAAGCCATGATTCTTCCTTTCTTGGGTGGGAAAAGAAGTCCCTGTATGGCTAACCAGTGGTAATGGTGACTTTAGGTGATGCTGTGACCTGTCCTACAGTGTATAGTCAAGTTCCGCAGAGAGGACTTACTGTGTCCCATCAGAGATATCCAAACATAATTCTTCCATCATCAGAAACATTAGCAGAGGTGACAGCCTATCTAACCTTGTTTTCTTGATGTAGACAACCGAAGGGCAGATTTTCATTTTCCCTCTTATCTTAGTTCCTCAATTGAACATTACAAAGCAACTACTTTCATAATTTCTAGAAAAATAAGCTTTAGGCAAGAGATTCTGTAATGTGTCTCTCCCCTCAATTTGGCATACTATATCTTTTGGAAACGGGACTGCCTGAGCCCCACTTGCTTTAAAAGGTCCTGCACACCAACCCGCAATCTTTTGAAAACAATACGTGTGTGATAAGATCAGATTGCTGCTAGAAAATGCTGTGTCGGCTGTTAAATGAAATGACATACCCCCCAGCATGTAGCAGGGGGCTTGGTCCCAGGCTCATCAATGTAAACAGTGACCTGACTCCCTCACCAACCATCAATTGGAGCTGCTGTTAACAGGAAAAGTAATGGCTTCTCACCTTTCAACTCAGTCTTCAGGAAACAAAGAATATTCAAATATTCTTGTAAAGATAACCAGCTCTTCATCAACCTTCTCCTTTACTCACCATTGCCTGCGCCATACCTGGCAAATGGCAAGCATTATGCCTATCACGTCTGCCCATGATCCTTCCTTCTATTACTGGGGAGAGATAAGTTTAAACTCCATTTGGTTTGGGGAAGAAAAAAAAAGCAAACCCCACAGAACTTAGTCTAAGAGCAACATGAGAAGGGGAAACATTTGAAATGTAAATAAAGAATGGAAAAAAAGAATGACGTGAGCCCAGCCCTCTCTTTCTAATATTCTGGCATTTACAGTTGTTCAATTGCTTCCTCTCCACCCAACGTGTGCCTCTTGCTTGAGACTTCTCTATTTATTTCCTGCTGACTTCCATTTGAGCACATGCTAATGACATGTGTCTCCAGTCTCCACACGATGAAGGACAAGAAATGTTTAATTTGGTAAGGAACCTCAAGACAAAGTCATTCCGGGGTGTGCTTCCTCCACAAACAAGTACTGGTTTATAGACTTCCTTTCAATACCAGACTTTCCCAATAAAGTGATTAAAGCCAATGTTTTAGCTACAAAGTGGGCTGATATAACATGTGTAGCACAGCACTCAGTTTAGGTGATGCTTCGCTTGGACTGAAATGACTGGGTTGGCTTCTCACTAATTTCAAAAAGCTGCAGTGGTTTTTAAATATTTAAATTTTTAAAAACTTTTTGGTGTGTGTTTTCCCAATGCCTGACTCTTCTCAGGATGTGTTAAAAAAAAAAAAAAAAAACAACCCATTTAGCTATTTCAGAGACTTAGACTTGAGACATGATGCTTCCATGGACAGTCAAAGTTAGAACCACATCATCACAAACCTGCTGACACCACTGGGAATCTGGCCAGGATATAACTGAAAGACCTTGCTGTATCATTCATGGGTCACCAGGCTGTAAAGACACCAAGTTACTTACAGGAAAATGAAACTGACTCTAGCTTTATTTCCAAAACTAAGAAAAAAAAAAAAAAGACCCTCAGTGTGATTGTATTAACTAGCTGTTCATTACTACTACTACTACTACTACTACTACTACTACTACTACTACTACTACTACTGCTACTATAGAAATTTCTGAGAGGTCAATGTACAGGAGGAAGGATTTCTTATGTCTCATGGTTTCAGAGGGTTTGGCCAATGGTTGTGGTCCAACATGTTTAATTCATGTTTAATGTAGGGCAGCTTGTGGACAACATACATACACACAGAGAAAGAGAGAGAGAGAGAGAGAGAGAGAGAGAGAGAGAGAGAGAGAAAGAGAAATGAGAGCTAGAGAAACAGAGAGACAAGCAGGGGTGGGGTCAGCATGGGTGTTCATCAGAAGAGGCCAAGGCGAGATGCACCCCTAAAAGCATGACTTTAGTGACCTACTCCTTCCTATAAGTCCCTGGCTCCTGGTGTTCGCCACCTCTCAATAATGCCACCACACTCTTAAGTCTTCCAGTGTCATATACATGGATTAGGTTGGAGCCCTCATGACCATAAGCACACCCAGAAGTGGATTTTACTATTTTTTCAACCAAGTATTTCTTTCTTTTATAGTATTTATTAATTGTTGAAAATATATTTTTACATACACTATTTTCTGATGACAGGTTCCTCTCTTGTAACTCTTCCCATGTCCCTCCCACGTCTCCCTTTACGCCAAACCAACACCTTTTATTTCTTTTTCCCATTAGAAAACAAACAGGCATCCATGCCTAACCCAGAAGGTGTCTCCAATTGATAACTGAAAGCAAAGGAAAAATTAGTTTTCTCCAACTGACACTCACTGGGTAGACAAACTTGAGGGCAGACCCCTTGCCCAACAGTAGATGGCCAACACAAAACAAACTCAGTGGAGATTTTGAGACTTTTTCTCATAATGGTTTGTTGAGGCATTTTTTTTCCCCTTACAGATTTTTGTCTTATATATTATGGTTTCTGTCCTTGTTTTGAACAGGCTCTCTGTGTGTATGAATGTGTGTCTCAGCATCCGTATGTGTTTCTTGTGCCTTTACTTTGGCTTTCCCATGTTTGTTTGTTTTGTTCTTACCTAAGCATTTCTTATTTCAATCAAAGTTAACCACCACACTGACTGATGGCATACTTGTAAAAAATATCATCTTGAAAGCAAGTGATCAGCTAAATGAAACAGGCATCAATGCCTGTTTGAAATAACTGATTACATTCTTTAGATCAGATTAAATAAAACTCCTTTGTACAAAAGTGAACAGAAGATTGCCCTGAATTCCTATTGGTTAGTATAGTTGATGGTGACAAAAGCCTGCATCCGTAAACAGAAGTGGCACTCTCCACAAGAAGACTCAGAGTTCTTTGGTCATGCACCCAGGATTGGCATAGTTGGATCACATGGTAAGAAGACTCAGAGTCCTTTGGTCAGGCACCCAGGAATGGCATAGTTGAATCGCATGGTATTTCTATCTCTAAGTTTGAGAAACCTGCACACTGATTTCCATAGTGGCTGTACCAATTCACACTCCCACCAGCAGTGAGTAAAGGCTGTTCTTTCCTCATACTGCCCCCATCCTTTGTTTTGCTGATGTTGGCTACTTTGAATGAAGTGTGTTGGATTCTAAGAATGGTCATTTGTATTTCTTTTGAGACTTACCAATTCAGTTCATTAGCCCATTTTGCCAGTTAAATGTTTTTTTTTTGTTTTTTGTTTTGTATTAATTTTCACAGCTGGTTATGTATTGTAGATATTGATCCCCTGTCTGATTTATGGTTGGCAACAATTTTCATTTTTGTAAGCCATATCTTCACCGTGGAGATTGTTTTCTTTGTGGTGCAGTAGAGTGTAACACTGTTTATTGTGTAACAGCAGCAATTGTGCAATACCGTTTGCCAACTCTTGCAACATATCCTATGGTGTCAGAACCCTTTTTGGAAAGTCCTTGTCTGTGACTATACCTCAATGTCTGTTTTTGAACCATTAAAACATTTTTGTTACTCTAGCTTTGTAAGATAATTTGAGGTCAGACATTTGACATCTATAGCATTGCTCTTCCTACTTAAGATTGATTTTAACTATTCTGAAGGTTATTTTCTAAATTTTTTTGTAAAGAATATCATTGGGATTTAATGGATATTATATTGTGTATAAAATTCCCTTGGGTAAGATAATGGTTTTCAGAATATTAACTCTGTCATTCTATGAACATTGCAAGTTTTCCATTTTCTGGTGATTTCTTACATTTTTCTAATTCAGTGTCTTAACATTTTCTTTATAAAGTCTGTCACTTTCTTGGTTCAGTTTCTTAGGTACTTTATTTTGCTTTTATGTTTGAAGTTGTAATGGATGGGATGATTTCCTTCTTGACAAGTGGCTTATTGTTATATAGAAAAAAATACTGTTTTTGAAGGTTGATTTTGTATCCTACCACTTTACTGTCTTAGTCATGGCTTCTGTTTCTGTAATAAAGCACTATGACCAAAAGCAATGTGGGAAGGAATGGGTTTGTTTCATTTTACATCTTGCAGTCCATATCATCCAGGAAAGTCGAGATGGGAAGTCAAAGTAGGAACTGATGAAGAGTCACCGGAGGAGTGCTGCTCACTGGATTTCTCTTCATGTCTTCCTTTCCAACCTTCTATCTAAAAGCTCCCTGGACTACCAGCCCAGTAGTGGCACTGTCTACAGTGAGCTGAGTCCTTTCATATAAATCATCAATCAAGGAAATGCCTCACAGGCTTGCGCATGGTCAAGTCTGGTGTGTGTTGGGAGCAGGGCATTTCTCAATTGAGGTTCCCTCTCCCCAAATGACTCTTTAAATTTTTATTAAATTGACATAAAACTAGCCAACATATTTACTTAAAGCATTTTATTAGATTCAAGAATTCTTTGTTGGAAGCTTTAGTTTTTAAGTATTTTATTATTTCATCTGCAAATTGAGATAATCTGACTTTTTGCTTTCATATGTATTTCTCATTTATTACATTCTCTTGTCTTACTGCTTTATCCAAGACTTTTATTTCAGTACTATATTGAATGAAAGAAAGCAGTCTTCTTGTCTCATTATAGATTCAAAAGAAAATGTTTACAGTCCCCAGCCCCATTTAACATAGTGTTGGTTATAGATTTGCATACAGCATTTATTACATAGAGATATGATGCTTTTTCTATTCCCATTACTTCAGGACTTTTATCATGAAGAGATACTGACATTTGTTAAAAGTCTCTTCTGTTGAGAGGACCACGGGACTTTTATTTCTAAATACATCATTATGTTATGTTGTATTTTAAAATTTATCTCAAACCATCTTCGCTGTGTTGGGATAAACCATGCCTGATTTTGACATTCAATCTACAATTCAATCTGAATTTCTTCTACAAGTATTTTATTGAGAAAATTTGCATCTCTATTCATTAGAGAAATTAGTTTATAGTTTTCTCTTAAATCATTTCTTCTAGACTTTTCCAGGACTTTGGAACATTATTTCCTAATAATTGCTGGATTTCACTGGAGTCTGTAGTAGCACCTTCGTCTTCATCTGTAAATGTGCTGAATCTTCTCAATGTTTCTCTTGATTAGTTTGGCTAAGGGTCTGTCAGTTTTGTTTATCTCTTTAGAGAACTACCTCTTCAATTTATTCTATATATAGTCTTTCTAATCTCCATTTCATTATTTTCTATCCTAGTTTCTAATATTTCTTTCCTTCTATTATATTTGAGTTTGATTTTTCTTTTTTTATAATACTCGGAGGTACATAATTAGGTTATTTGTTTGAAATTGATCTATGTTGTTTTTTAAAACCTAGTCTTTTTTTTTTTTAAAAAAAATTATTTATTTATTTTATTATATGAATACACTGTAGCTATCTAAAAACACACCAGAAGAGGGCATTGGATCCCATTATGGATGGTTGTGAGCCACCATGTGGTTGCTGGGAAATGAACTCAGGACCTCTGGAAGAGCAGTCAGCACTCCTAACCGCTGAGCCATCTCTCCAGCCCTGTTCTAAGTTCTTTAAATGTAAGTATATGTAACTATAAGTGTTCCTTTTAGAAATGCCTTGGTTGCATCCCAGGTGTTTTAGCGGGCTGTGTGTCTTTTAAAATCAACCTAGGGAATGAAAATATTTCTTTCCCCATTTCTTCAATGATCCACTCTTCACTCAAAGTGTAGTGGTTTAAGTCTCTTGCATGCTATTATTTTGTCAGGACCTACTTGAACTTTCAAATATTTTTTTTTTTTTTTTTAAAATATGTAATCAGGAACTCCAACTGTTGATGGCTAAGTATTTGCACTTATTTTGTCTTCTCATTGAATTGTTGCCTTCATTGACATCAGTGATGCTCTTAGTCTTTTGTAAGTCATTTGGTTTTTAAAGTCTACTCTATCTGATATCAGAATAGCAATTTGGCTTCAGAGTTGATTTAAACCTACTGACTCTGTTCATGGATCTGTCAGTGGTGTGAGTTTCTTGGAGAAAACAAATTTTTGTGTTTTTGTGTTTCAATGAAATCGGCAGGTCTGGGTCTTTTAAACAGTGAACTGAGGCCATTCACTTTAAGGTTTTTCTTTGTTGACATTTTCTTTGATGTTGGTTGTTGGGTTCTGGTTGTCATTATTTGTCATTTCCTTTCTCCCCTATTTTCTTGAATATAGTGGAGTCTTTCCCAGGTCTCTCTTGTCCATCTATTCATTTAATGAATTTTTTCCCCCATGATCTTCTGAATGAGACTTTTTTCTTCTTTCTCTAATGTACAGTATTACTTTAAGGATTTTTTTGATAGTGTTTAGAAATCATGAATTACCTTAGTTTGTTCTTTTTCTTTAAGTACTCTTATTATTACACACACACACACACACACACACACACACACACACAGAGTTAGCTTTTCTGTGTATAGAAATCTCAACAGGCAGTTCTATGCTATCAGGGCTAGTGAATCATCAGTCCAGGCTCTCGTGGATTTTATGGTTGCAGTTGGGAAGTGTGATAATCATAGAGATATGATATTCTAAGTTGTTTGATCTTGTACATGAGTTGACCTTTTGGGAATTTTTAATATATTTTCTTTTTCTTCTATATATCTGACATCTTACTCACATCTGTTTGGTTTCTAAATGCTTCTTAAATTTAGATATCTATTTGTTTTCCATAATAAATTTTTACCATATTTATTATTGTGTCTTTATGACGTAAGTGCATGAATATGGACAGGAGTGTATATGTGGATGTCAGAGAATCGCTTCGAGGACTTGATTCTTTTCTTCCACTGTTAGTTCTAGGAACCAAAATCAGGTCATCAGGCATGCATGGTGAGTGCTTTAGTCTATTTTAGAAAAAAACTGCTTTAATTTCATAGAAAAAAAAGTCTATGTCTTTAAACTGGAACTGAGCTCCTTCTACTAAATGTATTCTTATATTTGGTCTCTCAAATGTATCCCAAAATTCTTGGAAATTTTAGTCATTTTCATACATACACACACACACACACACACACACACACACACACCTGAATTTATTTTTGTCTTAACCCTCTCCATCGTAAAAACCATTTCTATGCTTGGTACTGTCTGTTAGTGACACTTTCTACCTTTTTCCTAAATGATAGATTTCATGATCATCATCATCATCACCATCATCATCGTCAACAACAACAATGACAACAATTGGCTCTTTTATTCCCAGAGCTTCTATTTGATTTGTTGCTAATGCCAATTTCCTTGTTGATACCCCGCATCTTTAAACTTTCCTCCATACTGGAGATGATTTCAGACATCTTCCTAACATTCCTATCTAGACCCTTACCTCCTCACCTCTTACCTCTTTCTCTGCATATCAGCTGTCTCTCTGTCTTTGGGTTCTGGAATAGAGTTGTGAGCTTATGGAAGTGTCAGAGTGGATATTTCCACCTACTTTTTGTGCTTCTTTCTTATGTTGGGATAGGTGTGTCTTTTCGCTTTTATCTTTCCCTGTTCCTTCCTTTGGTTTATCTTATGTAAACCTTCATGAAGAGTTGTCTTCACTTGGATTTATGTCCCCTATTATTTAGGGAGAGGAACTGACTGCAGTAACAGATAAAGTGATGTTACAGTGGTGTTCCAGTTACCTTGCTGGAGAATACACTTGTGTCCCCCCCCAGTAATAGTCATAGTGACACCAAGATATGAATCAGAAAAATATAATTTCTAGATTTTTAAGACTACTAATAATTAAGTAGTAAAAATAGCATGATATGGCAAAGAGGAAAATGAGGATTACCTATGAATGAATAAGAAAGTAAAGCATATGTCTTAGAAGCATGGAAACTAAGAGAGAAGCTACTGAAGAGTGGGCACAGAGGAAAAAAGGAACATTTGTAAAAGTCTTCCAGGTAAGGAACCAGTTGAAGCATAATGAATAAACAATGAAGTACAAATGTATAAACAAAATGAAGTAGAACAGACTATAACATCAGTCAGTGCTTCTTCCTGGTAGGGACAGATGTGGTTCCCCCTTGCCCCTGCTCTGTCTTCTGTAGCAATCTCTGCAGGTTGGGGAGGGCTGCTAGTCTCAGTAACTCAATAAAATTAAATCACTATGTCCTCATTGCTGAAAGCAATCTCTGTGTGGGACCACTCTCTCTTCCAGAATGCCCCAGTCTGAGACTCTCCTGTCTGCCAACTACAAGTTCTCTGGTTCTGAGAATCACTGTTTCCAAGCAGGGATTTCTGGGACTGAGGTTCTGTGTGTGTGAAAGGTCTCTCCATCTCTGTTTACCATAGTTGCTGGGCGTTTTCTTTCTGGCTACTGATTTTCTTGAGCTGATTAGCAAGACTTTAAGCACATTGCTTACCTTCCACGCTCCTGCATGCCCAGACAGTGACCTGGGTGTTTCCTTTTCAGAATACTCTTCTCTGGTACAATGGTGGGGACTAGCGTTAGCCTCCTTTTGCAGGACTTCCTCCTCCGTCTTCACAGCCTGCCCTGCTCTTAGATCTCTCTCCCCAGGGCATATCTAGACCCTGGTTGTGTCTCCACCACATGGTTAGTCTCTCCAGCTCACTGATTTTGTGGTGCCAGTATCAGGAGGAGCAGGGACCTTTCTGAAAGCCACAGTTGAGTCTGGCTCAGCTCAAGAATCATAGCGAGGAAGCAGGGTGCTCGCTGGCAGCCACCGCCTGCTGCTTCTCTGTAGAGGGGATTTTTCCCAAGGTGATTTCTTTTTTCTTTAACTTATTCTCTCATAAGAACACCCCTTTACTTAATGTCTTGTCTGCTCTTTCGCTGTGTTACGTAGAAGAAACTTCTGATCAGCCATCTTACCTGGACATAAAAAAGTTAATTTTTAATATAAAAACTGATAAATACATTTATTTCATTAATTACTACACAAAGTTCCTTTCATCTGTAATAAGTGAATTATATGTATAGCAGAGAATGTTTTTAAAATCTTGTTATGATTGATTTTCAATGATGTTGGATTTGTATTCATTTGTCTATCTATTGATCAACTATCTATCTATCTATTGGTCAATCATCTATCTATCTATCTATCCATCCATCTATCTATCTATCTATCTATCCACCTACATACCTACCTTCCTACCTACTGTGTATGCCTGGGTTCACATAAAAGCTTCTTGGGTGACAATGTGTCATAGTGGAAGAAGCTCAAGAAGCCCAGTTGTAACAGAGCCATATAGTATACCATTCTGGTACTTATACTTTGAAGACCATCCATATGATTCAAGAAGTGGATGCAGTTGTCCTGTTATCACCAGAGTGTGCCTGTGTCCTCTTTCCCTGTACTATCACCACTTTTAGTTGCCATTTGTCTTCTTGATTACAGCCATTCTGACCAGAGTGAGAGAGAATCTTAGTTGTAGTTTGGATTTGCACTTTCATACTGTGAAAGGATGTTATGAGTTTCTCACACTTTATTGGTCCTTTGTATTTCTTCCATGAAGAACTACCCATTCGAATAGTTCGTCCATTGGTAGACTGGATGGCTTAGTTTTGGGATGTTTAAGTTAGTTTGGGATGTATGACTGGCATTTTTCTCTTACTGTGTAAGTTGTTTCCTTACCTCACTGAATACTTCTTTTGCAGTGTAAATATTTTTAACTTCATGCAGTCTCATTTGTGAATCATTAGCCATTTCCTAAGCGATTCCAGTTCTGTTCAGAAAGCTTTGTCTGTGTCTCAGGGTATTTCCCTTATGCTTTGCTCTGGAAGTTTTCAAGGTGTCCTGTTACACATTAATATATATTCCATCCAATTAGCATTTTTCATGAAGTGTGAAAGATAGGGATTTATTTTCAGTTTTTTCTACATGTGAAGACCCAGTTTTCTCAGCACTAGTGCTTTGAAAGGACTGGTTTTAATGTAATAATTATTCCTACCACTTTTGTGTAAAATGTCGGGTGACCATAGCTATGTGCATTGATTCTGGGTCCCTTGTTCTATCTTGTTGATCTGCACACTATGCTGGTTTTGGTTAGTGTGGCTCTGCAGTTAAAGTGAAATTAAGTATTTTTGTATCTCCAGCATTTCTCTTTACTCTTTGTGTTACTTTGGGTATTCCAGGACTATTGTATTATCCTATGTGTTTTAAGATTAGTTTAGTCCAGTGAAGAATTGCATTGAAACTTTTCTGGGGATGGCATGGAATCTGTATGTTGCTCTTGAGAATATGCCCATTTTTGGGGGACACAAGTGTATTTTACAGCAAGGTAACACCAAGACCTTGGTAAAATCACCACATCTGACATTATAGTCAGGTACCCTTTCTAAACAATGGTAAGGAAAAAGGAAAAAAATAGTGAAAAGATATACCTATCCCAACAGATGCTCAAAATACAAGAAAGAAGCACAAAAATTAGGAGGAAATATCCACTCTGACACTTCCATAAGCTCACAACTGTATTCCAGAACCCAAAGACAGAGAGACAGCTGATATGCAGAGAAAGAGGTAAGAGGTGAGGAGGTAAGGGCCTAGATAGGAATGTTAGGAAGATGTCTGAAATCGTCTCCAGTATGGAGGAAAGTTTAAAGATGTGGGGTATCAACCAGGAAATTGGCATTAGCAACAAATCAAATAGAAGTTCTGGGAATAAAAGACTCCATTTGTGGTGGTGGTGGTGGTGGTGGTGGTGGTGGTGGTGATGATGATGATGAAACCAATCATCAAAAACAAACCAACAAACCAGAAAACCCAGCCATTGGAAAGTGTCATGAATAGATAATAGCTAGCAGAATAGATTTCAAGGTGGAGAGAAAGGTTACTTCATACAATTTTAGGCTTTTAAAAATTACTTTATTGATGTCTTCAGTGGCCCACTGACCACTTTACTATACATGAATTAATCTAAATTTATATATGTCATTTATTTATTTTTTATCTATCATATTAGTCTCATATAACATGATAAGAGTTGCAAAGTTATTTTTATTATTTTACTTGTTAAGACTCACTTTATGGATTTAAATATGTTCTATTTTCAATAAAATCCCATGGTTGGTAAAAGAATATTTGCTTCATTGTTGTTCAGTTGAATTATCTCTAGATACATTAAATGAATGCAAAGAAAACCTAAAGACCAAACTACCTTTCTGTGGTTTTCGTTTGAATGTGTTTTTATTTCTCATGTGTTTAGGTTTATTTTAACTGTCTCCTGTAATTCTGACTTTGATAGTTGTGAATTACTTAGTTCGCAATTTTCTTGAAATGTTTTATTCTCAGTTATTTTCAAAAGATGGATATAGTAGATCTCTGTTAGCTGCCTTTACTTTTAGAATTTTGGAATATTATGCTGTACTTTCATTGGTTTTAAAAACTGGTTGCTGTGTTTTCTGAAGTGGGAATATGAAGGATTAGCTTTCCCTGTCTTGGCCAAGCTTAGTAGAAGCGCTGGAAGTGCAACTTGCCAGGAGCATGAAGCGGAGTAGCTAAAAACTCACGCTACAAATCACTTTCCTCATTTTCTTTTTTGAAATAGCATCTCTCACTGAAACTAGAGTTCACCAATTTGGCTAAATTGATTGGGCAATGAACTCTAGGAATCTGCCAATCTCTGAATTCCCAGCTTGAGCCTTGTGAGGCTGTATGTGGTATATATTCATTTTAGGTCTGGAAGTTTCTGCAATCTGTTATTCAATGTATCTTGACCAGTTGTGAGTCTCTGGGACTTTCTGGGACTGTAAGAGATAGCAGGGAGGATAAATATTCCAACATTTCCAGATAGTATTCTCTATATTATACAACTAAGGTGTGTGAAGTCTTCAGTGATAGACAGGTTTTATCATGCAGTTTTTATGGGCAAGAAAAAGTAATGGTCTAAGTCTTGTGAGAGTATGTGTGGTATATATTGCTTTTAGAGATGGAGGTTCTGCAGTCTTTTATTCTCTATACCTTGACCAGTTGTGGGTCTTTGTGTTAATCACCACCTACTTTAAATAGAAGCATCTCTAAAAAGTGGATAGATAGAATGCTCTGACCTATAGGTATAATGATAAGTCAATATGAGTAGGTTTAATATTATGTCCATTTAGCAGCATAATCATCATAGATTCTGTCCTAGGGCCTATGATGTGTGTCCGGTAATTAGGTTTTGGCCCAATATTGATTCCAAGTATTGTTCTCATCTGTTGGAGTGGAATTAAATCCAAGTTTTTAAAAGTGGTTGGTTGCTCCCATGACGTTCATGCCACTATTACACAAATTGACATGTCTTTCCAGGACAGTCATTTTTGTAGATTACAGAGTTCACAACTGGTTATAATTGATGATTGCTTTTTCTCCTGCATAGCTTACATAGCACCTTCTAGTACCTTGAAAGATAGCCAGTAAGACTGAAGCATCCAGGTTCATTCCAGCTTGATAACATCATGCTCTATGACTCAAATATTTAGTATCATCAGCAATAGGGTCTTACATGACTCAAATATTTAGTATCATCAGCAATAGGGTCTTACAGTCGAGTTCTTAAGGGTAACCGAGAGCAATAGCAATAGCACATACAGTTGTTGGAGTGGATTTTGGAATCTCACTGGCAAAAAAAGAAAAAAAAAAGAAAAAGAAAAAGAAAAAGAAAAAGAAAAAGAAATAACCCATCTAATCTGGCAATGCTGCCTAGTAGGGAAATTACTGTTCTGTTACAGAGTAACTCTATTTTCAACTTTTTCTTGGTGTTTGCATGAATGTGATTGTGTGTGCATGTGCATGTGCATGTGTGTGTTTATGAAGCCTCTACAATAATTGATAATACAGTAATATGGAAACATGTCTTTTTTGAAAGATCTTTAGTGTTACAGTGTTATTCTCCTCCCTCCCTTTTCTTCTGTTTTGTTTTTTTCTCTTAATTTTCTTTTCCTTTCTTTCTTTTTCTTTTCTTTTTTCTTTTTTTCTTTCTTTTTTTATGTAGTGAAAGTCTGTCTCAGACTTTCACTACATAGCTTTGGCTATATGATGTATAGACCAAATTTACCTCAAATTTGCTACAAGTCTCTTGCCTTTGCCTCTTTAGTTCTGGGATTGTAAGTGCATTCCATTATCCTCAGAATTTTCAGATGTCACTTGAGACAATCATAAGCTTTATAGCTTATGGGATGGGTAGATTCTCACTTGCTCAAAAAATTTCTCAGTTTTTACAGATTGAGATGCATAATGTCTTAGCCAAAAGGCACCTCCTGAACTGTGTTGAGGTGTGTGGCAGCAGGTAGAGTCTGGGGTCTATTGCTAGAAGACCTTCCTCAGAGCTCTCCGATCTTGTTCAGTATCAACACTTTGCATGAAGGAGTAAGTTTCATGGAATGACAACTGAACCTGGGCTTTAGAGTTATCAATCCTGCAAAAGGTAAAATTACATAGCAAAGAAGAAATCACAGAGTTTAATCTACACACTGCTCCCAGGCTCAGGAACATTAAAATCTGAAGGTATGGTGTTTTCTGCCAATGACAGCAGACACTAAATACAGAGCTTTTACTGCCCAAGCCTCCTGTCACCTGAGTTTCTTGATGTTGCATCCAGTTCTATGGAGGCTGTGTCTGTGTCCAGAGACTCCGGGACTTGTGATTGTTTTCTTCTCCAGGCCTCTAGAGCATTTCATTCTCAAGTAATGTGCTACTTTTGAGGTTGGTACCTGGGCTCCGCCCTCCAAAGTGTCTTGGTATGGATTTATCACGCAGAAGTTACTCTCATACAATCTTTCTTCTTCCAGCTGGAATTAAGGCTGGTGATGACTGTGGGCTTGTTCTATGGCTAGGTTTGACAGTGTATCTTTAAACCAGAGCCACTTGACTTAGCCAGGTAGAAGCTTTGGAAAAGCCTCAGCTCCCCCTGTCTTCCATAGAGCAGGTAGACTTGGGTCCTCATTTTTTCTGTTTACCATTTTGATTTCTTTGGACTCCTCTTCATCTATCTTGTGACCTCCTTTGTGCTTTCTGGTACTTTCCCTGGATTTCTCTGCTTTGTGTAGAATCTATCCTTTTCCCCCCTGATTTTTCTCAGTCCCATTATTACATAGAAGTTACTTCCTGTCTGTTGTCTGGACATATCCCATTCAGCAGTTTCCCATTCTAACTCAACCATGGTGCAGAAATGGTGTGAGTGTTTTCAAACTATGGGGAATGCTTCAGAAATGAGATGAAACTAACTGAGCTGACACTCTGAGCCAGGGAAGTGGCTGGGGAAATATCCTTGTTATAGGCATCTCAAGAATACAAAGAAATCAAGCTATTAGAGTCTATCAGCTAGTGGGTTGCTAATGAATGTCTGGATAGGCCCTCTATTCATAAATCTTTACGGAGTGCTCATAATGTGTGTACATGGTGTAAAATTAATCAGAAGAATGTCCTTAGTCAATTTCCTGATGCTATGACAAAATACCTGGGACTAGGTTATTTATAAGTGTCTTAGTTAGGGTTTTACTGCTGTGAATAGGCACCATGATCAAGACAACTTTTATAAAGCACAATATTTAATTGGGCCTGGCTTACAGGTTCAGAGGCTCAATCCATTATCATCCATTAGGAGAATGGCAGTGTCCAGGCAGATGTGGGGCTAGAGAGCTGAAATTCCACTTTTTCTGAAGGCAGCTAGGACAAGGGTATTAAAGCCCATGCCCACAGTGACACACCTACTCCAGTAAGGCAACACCTCCTAAAAGTGCCACTCCCTGGGCACAGCTTATATAAGCCATCTCAATAAGGAACAGTATTTGATTGACTTCATGATTCTTGAGGTTGGAAGGTTCATGAGCATCGTGCCTTCTGGTGAGAACTTTATTTCCACAAGATGAAGGATAGAAGATGAAGAAGCAGAGCAAACTAACCAGAGGGACATTCGTGTTTATAAAACCTGCTCCCCTAATAATATTTCAATATGTAAATTCACAGATAAATCGATCCATTCAGTATACAGTGTTCTGCTGACCTCATGAACCCCTGCCCTCCCCTGCCTTTCACCTTTCAACACTGATACACTAGAGAACAAATTTCACACACATGGAGTCTGGGATACACTGAGACCATAGCAAAGAGGAGGAAATATATTTAGACTAAAGTAAAAATATTTGAACTGATACTGTAGGAGGACAAATGGAAGATGTGCCTCAGTGGATCAAGGAAAGATGTGAGCAAGGTAGGGGGCAGGACAGGCTCCACCAGAAGAGGAAATCAGGTGGGATGCATCTTCTTGGAAGCCTAGAGTTTGTATGAAATCTCCATTTACCAGGAAATTATCAGTTAGGAAAGAAAGACAGATAAAATTTTCCATGGTCCTGAGTTGAGACCTTATAATATTAACCAAGATCACTATTGTGCCAAGATATCTGTCAACCATATATGTTGGTATACAGCACGAGAAAGATATTGAAGAATTTTAAAAAGGTATCCCTAGATATTTGGATCCCAGAAAATAAGTCTGTATCAAGAGATCACCTAGAGAATATTCACATCAACGATCTCAGCTTCTGTTGTATACTAACATCAACAGGGACCTTTGGAGTGAGAGCAGGGCCCAGACCTACCTATCGATTCTGGAAGGAGACCTACCTAGATTTGCTATGATAATTTCCCAAGTGATTTTAATGTGCAGTCAGGTGGACAAGGTCACTGATTTAGATTGATCAGAGTCATGAAAGGGGAATGAAGAAGGCTTCAGAATACGTGAATTAGGTCCCTAATTTTCAAATTTGAGCATGAAACAGCATCACATGGCTGTTGAAACAGTTTGCTTATGCACCATGGAAAGAGTTTCTGATTAATCAGATATAGGGTGTGGTCCCAAGACTTGCATTTTTCTCTGGCTTCTGGATGATATTGATCTAGGAATTTTAAGTGTCACTTGGCCAGGAAACCCTGAAGGAGTGAGGATTTGTGCCATCACAGTAGTCTTCAGTTCCTAGCACAAGGTTTCTCCTAAATTCCTGATGTCCTGCGTGATGGAGCAATAGTGGTGCTGATGTTATTCACAGTAAGCCCATGCAGGAATTCATGGAAACTACATGCAAGGCTTGAAGGGACTTTTTGGTTGGTGAACTCACCCTGTTATAACGTAACTGGGATTTCATGTAAAAGCTCCAGGGAGAGGAAGCAATAGATAGACACATTATCCCTTCCTTTGGCTATCAGATTGTCTCTTGCAAAATTAGCATGCTTGAAGCTAGTGTTCAATGGGTTGACACAAGTAGGCTATCTAGTTAGTCTATCCCCAGGAAAGCAAGCACCCAAGGAAGGGAACTCTATAGGCCCAGAATGGCATGGAATCTCACATCCCACAAAACTGCCAAGGTGCTCAAAGTAGGGGATCTTAACATCCCATTTTTCCTAGGCCAGGGCTTGAATAAAAAACATCTCTGTAACAATAGAAAAACAAACATAAATCCAAAGACAATGGATGAAATATGCAGCCCAGATCCTCCTCTCCAGAAAACAAAACCAAAAGTAATCAAACAAAAAACCAGTTAACTTGTCTCATGACTAAAGTTGTCATGCTTTAGCCTTTGTCTTGTGGCTTGCCGATAAAATTTAAGGTGGTTACAGGCAATTGTGAAGAGGAAATTTCTCCCAGTAATTTGGCCAAACTCTCTAAGTAAATCTGTTTTTTTCTACCCTAATTTATATAGAATACAGGCAAACTGAGGCAATGGGTTTATGAAGCAAAGTGTGGGTATCAGCAGGATGGTGGTTTATCTCATCTCCATGGAAACAGAGCCATCTGTACTTGGGACTATTCTGAGTTTTGCAGTCTATACTTCTTAGTTGGGATGTTTGCTCAAATTCTTTATAACAAGCCAACAGTATTGAGTGAGTAGTAAGAAATGACAAGAAAAAGAGACCATTGGAATATCCAGTTTGCAGTAGAGCTGGACAAAAGCTGAGGTAACTTGGGAACACACTGCTTATAATTACATTCCAAAGTGCAGGGAGCAGCAGACTTGGGGATCAAGATTTTAACCCATGGAGTCTGTTGGCTCTGGGTAGTGTCAGAATTGCATAAATTGTAGGACTCCCAGTGGTGTCCTGAGGAATTGGAGGATTGCTTGGCATTATAAATCTCCCCCCCCCCAAACACACACATATCTGGTCTCCAATATTATGAATAAGAAAATAGGATTTTTATTATGTTATTCTGTTTTGCTTTTCAATTTTTTGTGTGGCACAATTTTGTGCTGGGCTCACTGAGGAAGGTCCTGGTTTGATTGACATTGTGACAACAGTCACAACACCAGTTATGATCAGTGTCATGGTCCTCAACCTTGTTATCCAAACTGGGGTCCTCAGGTCAGCACTGCACTGACTTGTACATCTGCTACTTGGGAAGAATGAAGAACATCAGAGCTGGGGAAGTGACTTGGTGGTAAGAGTTTATGCTTTATGCAAGTATGAGGACCTGAGTCTGAAGCCAGCTTCTAGGTAAAAGCCAGGCTTGGGTCTGTATATCTGCAAGCACAGAATTGGGAGTGTGTGGGGGGATGGAGACTGGTGGATCCTGAGAGCTTATAAGGTAGTAAGCATAGACAGAACAGGAATGCTCAGGTTCAGTGAGAGCCTGTTTTAAGGCAGCAAGGTTGAGGGTGATAGGAGAGACATTTGACACTCTGCTCTGGCCTCTGCATGCATGTACAGGGCATGTGCATTCTCTCACCTCCATACATTCATAGTGCACGCATGCATACGCACACACAGTAAAACCCAAGACTCTACCATTAACCAGAACCCCACACATCAGATTGCTTTCTAAAGTTACAGAAATCTGTAGACCTCGATCTTCACTTCATGCTACAACCAAAATCCCCAAGTCAATGAGGCCCTCCAGAAGTGAAATGTAGCTTCCTTGTGAGATCTTTAGTGCATCTTTCTGAGTGCAGCTACATTTGGTAACCACTGATCTTGGATTTTACTGGAAGTACTATAGTGAAGTCCTTTTCCAGATTTGTCTTGCCTTGACTTACAGGACTCAGAAACAGAAGAGGCCATGAGTGCATGCAGGGAGGAGATGGAGGGGGTTATAGATGTGGAGAAGATGGCACAAAGACAAGAGTATAA
Organism: Rhynchomys soricoides; assembly: GCA_019843965.1. Lineage (NCBI taxonomy): Eukaryota > Metazoa > Chordata > Mammalia > Rodentia > Muridae > Rhynchomys > Rhynchomys soricoides. The sequence goes on along the minus strand of JADRCH010000055.1, from coordinate 5,994,734 downwards.
ATAAAAATGAACAAGCCAGCCAACATGAAAAGTCAACATGAAAGGAATTTCTCTGTCTCTTCTTGGATACTACCTATCACCCCAATCCTTAGATTAAACTCATGATACAGATATATCCAATTTATAACTCTCTTAGTGTCTTCATTAGGGTTATTGCTGTGAACAGACACCATGACCAAGGCAACTCTTATAAGGACAACATTTAATTGGGGCTGGCTTACAGGTTCAGAGGTTATGTCCATTATCACCAAGGCAGGAACATGGCAGTGTCCAGGCAGGCATGGTGTAAGAGAAGCTGAGAGTTCTACATCTTCATCTGAAGGCTGCTAGCAGAATACTGATTTCCCGGCAGCCTGGACTAGGGTATCAAAGCCCACACCCACAGTGACACACTTACTTCAACAAGGCCACACCTTCCAATAGTGTCACTTCCTGAGCCAAGCATATTCAAACCATCACACTTAGCATCTCCTGTGTTAAACTTTATCTCACTCTTATTAGCTTTCCTCCACTCAGGAGACCATGGACCCATTACATGCAGAGAAAAGTATGGCTATCACATCTGATTTTGTGTGGGTTCAGGGATCCTAACTCCAGCCTCCATGCTTATGGGGTAAACACTTATGAACTGAGCTCTTGCCCCACCATTACATAGGGAGTGCTATTAGTTTGGTAGGATTATTCAGATGCGTCATGTATGTTTACTTATTTAAATCTGAACATTTATATCCATCTACTTTTTAGGAAGCTCAGCATAACTTTGAAAATTCATTCTGCTTTTTTAAAATTTTCATTTGGTTCTCATTCTTCGTGAGTCTAAAGCAGCACCACAGCTATGCGTCATGTAATTGATGCTATCAGTGTAACTCGCTTTCCCGTGAAGCTGATTCATCACCAGGCTAAAAAAGAGCCTTAGAGAATTCTCTTTTCTAACCTCAAAAAGCATTATTGTTTTTAAGTTTTGATTAAGCCATCTTCTGTGTGAGCAGCTAGAATATTTTGACGTGGAATATTTGTAACTATTTATGAAGTCTCTAATAGGGACTGGACTGTCCTACTCTTTTGTTATTGTTATTGTTGTTGTTGTTATTGTTGTTGTTGTTTTGAGACAGGGTTTCTCTGTAGCCCTGCTGTCCTGGAACTCACTCTGTAGACCAGGCTGGCCTTGAACTCAGAAATCCGCCTGCCTCTGCCTCCCGAGTGCTGGGATTAAAGGCGTGCACCACCACGGCCCGGCTCCTACTCCTTTAAAGTAGAAGAATTTTTTCTTTTTTTTATTTTTATGCAGCAGGAAGTTCAATTTTCTCAAAATGAATGAGAACTGCACTTGCACTTTAGTTTACTGGGAAAGGTTTTCTTTGTGTGCTTTGTAGCTCATGTGACAGGGATTCCAACATTAGGCTCTGAAAGAGCAACCAGTGCAATCCCTTAAATTTCAAACTGTGGTCCACAGCCTCTGGCATCAGTTTGGAAAAGATGTAAAGGTTTCTCTGTTAAAATATATGGCAAGATGTAATACAATGGTCCCTCCATTTCTGAGGACGATTAGAGCTCAGTCATGACGTCATGACAAAGGTAAGAGCCAACGAAATAGTTTCATCTGAACACAAATAACTGAGTGAGAAATGGGGGTGAGAAAATTCTTTCAGTTCTTCATATGTCATGCAATTATCAGCAACTATTTTTGGCATCTGTTTATAGTTTCTATATTGATTACTCTGAGGTTAACTGACAACTTTTATTTGGGGACTTAGATTCATCTCAGTCTAGATTCACTTGGGAATCCATGTAAAAGATCTTCAGCTGCCTCAGCCATGTAGAATGAGGAGCATTTTCAAGTCATCCCGAACCTTCTGTTTGCTTTCCTGGAAGTGACTAGGCAGCTCTGCTATGAGCCCAGTCTTGGAGTATCACAGGTGCTTTTCTTTAAAATGTGGGTCCTGAGTGCAAAGTTTCATTGATTGCATGTTTCACGCATCCCTTGGCTGCTTTAATGTATGGTAAGTGGAGATAATACAGTTTACCCATCGTGCTTCGGTGAGGGTTGGCCACCAACAAACTCTCAGAAGAAAGCAACACTCCTCGGCAGTAGGCATACGTTAATACGTATGATTTCAAGGAATGTGGTGCTTTCCTTTTTTCTGCTTTTGAGGACTTTAGGCTTTGGCCAGTGGATAACTAGTCTTTTTGTGATTGCTTTGATAGCATCATGGCAGCTTTCTCCTTTGCAAATACAAGTGCTACTCACTTTTCTCCTAGTCCTAGAAAATGGGACAGAGAACATTTTCATTCATTGTGCTAAGCATAGACAAATAAGCATGGACCTTGGAGATAAAAGACAAGGTTATCCCAGCCATGGGTTTGATGATGAAGAATGTTTTCACTTAGACAAAAATCCAGGTCTTGGGTGCATTGGTGAGGTAATGGTGTTCCTTTAAAAAATATCACTCTGGAATATTATTATCCCTTCACTGTGAACCAGCCAGTGTCTTATTCTTAGTTACCTGGCCAAAGGCTGTGAAACCCACCCTGCTGTGTGTCCTGATATGTAGAGCTGGTGTCAAGTTGAATATGAAGTAAAACGAAGGAAAGAAATGTGACCATATAAACAAATAGCCCTGTTGCTTCTCGTGAACTGGTATGTGACACTAATCCAGACATGCATGCCAGGGGCTGTTGAAATATGCTTTGGATTACTTTCAGGGACGCTTCCGGGACCACTCATATGGCATGATTTATGTCCCAATGTTTTCAATCAGATTCCAGGGATCGATTAATCACACCATCAATAACGAAGAAACAGGTGTGTTTTCGAAAGCCATGTGCTTGCCAAGGGCGATCTGTTTTCTCCTGTTGGGGCCAACTTATAAATGCTGATTGGGGTTTTCCTTTTTTCTGGTGCTAGGGAACCAAAAGTGAATTGCTTGCTTAGAGAAGGCAAGTACGGGTTTCTAATTCAGAGATTGTAAGTCTACCACTCAGTCAGTTCACACTGCTTCGTAGAACATTGTGAATTGTCCAGCTAAATGGCAGGAAGAGCTGGAAAATCTGGGCTGCACTGGCTGAGCGCTGAGCTCACTCAGGGAGAATCTTTGTTTCCTTGCTTGGAGTGACGGTGAATGATAAATTTAGATTACTTCACAGAAATGACCGTAAGATCTTTTTTTTAATTTTTGGTTTCAAAATCATACTTTCTCTCTCTCTCTCTCTCTCTCTCTCTCTCTCTCTCTCTCTCTCTCTCTTGAATTTTCATTCACAGTTTACTAAGTGTGTGTAACGGGAGGAGAGGAAGTGTGGATGAGAGAGCATGATAAATTTATGGAAAATGAAACACAGTTGAACAAGCATTGGGTGATGAAGGAGAATAAGATCGAGGCCCTTAGGGAAGTGGGGTGGGTGGGGGTGGGGTGAGGTGGGGTGGGGTGGGGTGGGGTGGGTGGGGCAGAGAGTTCACAAGCTGAGCAGAGCTCAGCTATAAATGAAGGCTCTAGAGTTCAGTTGAAAGCTGAGGGTAAGCTTGTTATGGTGGAACATGCTTGTTATTCCAGCCTTCAAAAGGTTGAGGCAGAAGGATCATAAGTTCCAAACAAGCCCAGGCTACATAGCAAAACCCTGTCTCAAAAAAAAAAAAGGTATATATATTGAGAAAAACCACCACGCATCTCCAGCACACATCTACAGGGTTTAGTTTTCTATATAAAATGATACAAAGATCTTCAAGCCATTAGCTTGAAAGCAATGAATTATAAACCAAAACTAAAAAACAAATGACACAGACACACATGCATGCACATACATAAGCAGGTGTGCACAGAGTTCATTTTGTGTTAGCTGACTACTCCTGGACATAGGACCTATCCTGAAATGTGACTGACATATTCAATGTCACTCTGCTGAAGAAAAGTGACTTTCCATCTCTCAGCAGCTGTCAGTTTCAAATGGCTTCTCAGTTATGGGTGGGAATTTATGTTCACTTGGTGCTGGGATTTGTCTGCTTTAGACTTGTGCAGGTCTTGTGTGTGCTGTCATGGTCTCTATATACTTGTCATCCCCGACATCTCCGAAAGATGCTGTTCTCTTGAAACTCTCTTCTTCCTCTGGATCTTTACAGTTTCCCCACCTCCTCCTCCACATAGATCTTGAGGGGAAGGAAGAAGTAAAGACATCCCATTTAGGACTGAGTACGCCAAAGTGTTTTGCTCTCTGCACATTGTCCAGTTAGGGATCTCTGTGTTAATTCTACTGCCCAAAGCTTTCTTGTTGAGGATTCTGATGAGATTGATAATACCTTTTCTCATCCAGGAGCCTAGAAGTCTTAAACTGAGGTGCCAGCTAGGTTGGTTTCTTGTAAGTATTGTGGAAAACAATGGGTGCTGTTCCCCTCTCTGGCTTCCAGAATCAATCTTTGTCCTCAGCTTTCTCCTTGTTCACTTGTGTTTTTACCATGTACATGTCTGTATCTATGTTTAGGTTTCTACTTGACCTGAAAAAAAGTTCAATTAGACCCATCTTAGTGACCTTATCTTAGTTTCAATATATGTGAAGACTTTCCAAATAAGGTCTCCTTTGTAGGTACTGGGCTTTATATGTTCACTTTCAGGGAACTCTTTCAACTTAAAACACATCGCAAAATAATGAAAAACAATGGAAAAGCTGGGAAGATGGCTAAGTAAAGCATTTGTCAGAAAAACTAGAGGACTTGAGTTCAGATCTCCAGAATCCACATAAATCCAGGAGGATAGCATGTACCTGCAAGCTTGTAGCCTGGTTGGACTGGCTGATGCAGTTGTCAACAACAAAGAAACACAGTCTCATGCAAAGTAGAAGGTAAGAACCATCACTCAAGGTTGGCCTCCGACCTCCAATTGCATGCTGAGGCATGTGTGTGCTTGCCATGATCGTGCTCACATGCACACACACACATACAAACATACACACAAATGCACATGTACACATAAAGTCACAAAGGAAAGAAAACAACATAAGAAATATTTTAAAACATAAGAAATTATAATTTAATTTCATTCATTTTTATTATTTCAATATAATGTATGAATATGCCATCAATTATAAGATATATGTAATTACATTAATTACAGTAATGAACCTAACTAACATATGACACAAAAACTGAAATAGATTAAACTCTTTCTCCTTTATCAGTCACAGATAAATCTTGGAGAACAGACATGAATGAACTCTTTTGTTGTATTTTATTGGTTGATATATTAATTCATTTGATAGGAACTGGTGAAATTAGAGCTTACTCTTTTATGAGTAGCCTAGTCTGTGTTCTATCTCAGTGAAGAGACATCATAACTGAGGAAATACTTATAAGAGAAAGCATTCAATTGGGACTTGCTCCCATGTTTCAGAGGTTTAGTCCATTATCATCATGGTGCAGAGCAAAGCAGGGAGCAGGTGACACACAGGCAGAACGGTGCTGGAGAGGTAGCTGAGAGTTCTACATCTGGATCTGCGGGCAGTAGGAGAGAGAGCCACTGGGCTTGGTTTGGGCTTTAGAAACCTAGCCCACCCTCAGTAACATACTTCCTAAAACAAGGCCACACCTACCCCAGCAAGGCTAGACCTCCTAATCCTTCTCAAGTAGTTTCACTTTCTGATCCAAGCATTCAACCATATGAGGTGGGCCATTCTTATCCAAACCACTATAATGAACAATCAATTAGTATATATTATATACTAATTTATCTGTTTCCATTTTAATTAGTAATTTTGGTTTACATACAGAGAAGCAAGCTTCACTGGGCCATTTTTTCTATCATCTATCTAGCTATCATCTATCTAGCTATCTAGCTATCCACCATCTATTTATATTTAGTTCATACTTTTCCCTTTCCATGTCCTCTCTTCCTCTCCTGCTGGTTCATTTCTCCCCGAAACACTCTCCTCATTCTGCTTTCAGGACATGAATATTCTGTTACTCTCCTGTGTAGGCTTGTCTTATTAATGTATAATTAATATTCAATATGATTAACACGATTTTGATAAATGTACTACACTTATGTAACCACAACCACAACAAAATTCTGGATAAGAGTAATTAGATATAAAACTTAAAAACATCTCCTCCTAACCTGTAGTTTTGTTTGTTTGTTTGTTTGTTTTCCCATTTTCATGTGTTTCATTGAGCAGAACTTTTAAATGTCTCACGAGCTCCAATTCCCCTAAGTTTCTCCCCTAGATATTCTATCAAATCTAGATACTATGGCAAGGAGTTTTGGGGAAATTCGAACCCCACATCACCTGCTCTTAAGAGGCAGATTCTCCAGGCCAGACAAGTTTTGGCATGTTGACTCTTGCAAATGCTACCAGAAGAGCAGGGGAAAGCATCCTGTGCTTCAGAGGACAGTGTAGCCTAGCTGAGTCAGTCATGGCATGTCACTTTTTGAACTATGGAACTGTGAGCTTAATGGGTATTTTAGGCTATTAGTTTTCTCTTCATGTGTTTTGCAGCAATAGAAAATTAGTATGATTATCTTTTAAAGATTAAGCTTTCTAAATCTGAGAAGTCAATGTGTTATTTTCTCATTTTCTTTGGATGCTTTTTTGGTGATGTATGTAAACGAAGAAAGACTAGCCAGGCCATACAATTTTTCTCCAAAAATTCAAATAGTTTTATGTCTGATGGTTATTTCTTCAGCACAGTCTTGTAACAGGAAACTTTTTAAGTGGGACAGGACTCTTAGTTTTAAGATATACTTTTTTCTTTATAATTATACTTTAAATTCTCTTCTATTTTCTTTTAATTTTTCAAGCTGGGTTTCTTTCATTTATTCACCGACAAGATGGTGACTTTGGTGAACAAAACCAACCCAGCTTGGCTCAGGGTTAATTCCTATTGACAGCTTACTCACCAGAATTTAGGTCACACTTATTTTTCTGTCTTTGTCTTGTAAATATTTGCTGGAAATGGGACATCTTAGCCAACACACCATAACAAATAGGATTCTGGATGTTTTCCTTGAAGGCTTGTTTATTCTCTTTTGTTTGTGTTTTTGTATGGCTTGTTTTAATTTTAATAAAGTGTTGCACCTGTTAAGTCTGTCTGCCCTGTGATGTGTGTCTACTGATGTTAAAATTTCAATTCATTTTGTCAAAATTAAAAAATTAAATTGTAGCTATTGCTATTACTAATTGTGTGTGTGTGTGTGTGTGTGTGTGTGTGTGTGTGTGTGTGTTTGGTGTGTGTAAGCATCATGTGCCACACTCTGTGCATGTGGAGGTCAGAGAATAACCTTTGGAGGTTGTTTTTTTTTTCCATTTATCATTGGTTCTAGTCATCAAACGTAGATCATCAGACTTGTGTGGTAAGTACTTTTATCAACTGAGTCATCAATGAATTCTTCAGAGGCTCATTCACTCTTTCTTTCTTTCTTTCCTTCCTCCTTTCCTCCCTCCCTTTTTCCCTCCCTCCCTCCTTTCCTCAGTCCCTCCCTCTCTTCCTTCTGACTCTGTTCTCTTCTTTCTTTGGTGATGCTAAAAATTGAACCCAGGGCCTCTTATATACAAGTACTGTATTGTTGAATTACATCTCCAGCCCTATCACTGTTTTCAATGTGTGACAATTAGCATTTATATGGCTCTTCCATGTCTTCACAGCTTGCATGGCTTGGTGCTCACCCAGTGTTCATCCTCTAATCCCTTAGTCAGCGTGATACATCCTCTGCTGCCAGGTCTGTGTGAGAGATACAGAGAACTTTCAAAACTCAGGTTTCAGATGTTCACAGATGACTCTCTCCCAGGCTCTTCTGTTCTGTTTGATGTGGTTTGCATATTTGCACAGCATCTGAGTCAATGGGTGGTGGCGGTGGTGGAGATGGTGGTGGAGATGGTGGTGGTGTAGGGAGCTCAGACCTTCTGAGTCTTCCCTGCAGTGTTATCATGCAGGATCTGTAAAGCATCCAGCTCAGTCTCCTTTGGCTTACCCCCAGGTTCTCCCTGCCAAATTTCTGGCTGGCCCAAGGTCTGTGACTGAGCTCAAGGGGGCCACGTGCCTCTGCTCTCTGAGTGGCAGGCCCTCCTTTTCTCTCTCCTCTTCCTGTACTCAGTTGATAGGCATGTAAGACTGTTTGAGATCCATTAGCTCTAGAGTCTGTCATGATGAGGTTTTGGATGGCATCGTGGATGCTGTGAAGCCATTCCTCCCATTGCTATTTCATTTTTGTACTGTCTTGGTCAGGGTTTCTATTCTTGCACATGACCAAGAAGCAAGTTGGGGAGGAAAGAGTTTATCCAGCTTATACTTCCACGTTGCTGTTCATCACCAAAGGAAGTCAGGACTGGAACTCAAGCAGGGCAGGAAGCAGGAACTGCTGCAGAGGCCGTGGAGGGATGTTACTTACTGGCTTGCTTCTCCTGGCTTCCTCAGCTTGCTTTCTTATAGAACCAGCCTAGGGATGACAACACCCAAAATGGGCCCTTGATCACTAATTGAGAAAATGCCTTTCAGCTGGATCTCATGGAGGCATTTCCTCAAGGGAGGCTCCTTTCTCTGTGCTAACTCCAGCTTGTGTCGAGTTGACACAAACCAGCCAGGACAGTACCTAACATGTTTTTCCCAAGGGTCCTCATTTATTCACGAATATATCCCACTTTTTATACAGAGAACATTTCACACATTACATTAAATTGTCCACTAATTCTAATATCTGGGTGACAATGGATTCTGCTCATTCATTCATTTGGTTATTTACTTATTGATTTGGTTCTTTATTTTTGTTAATTGTTTAAGGGTTGACATTCAAAAGAATTCGTTCCATTTTGGCATTCTCTGGCATTTATGTCATTATATTTTGATGCTCATTCCTTCTGCATGGCTCTGCTCTTCTCTTCCTTCCATGTGGTTTCTGGTCCCTTTGTTTCCTTCTTCAATAGTTCCCTGTGATCTTGTGTCATGTGTATTCCATTATCATTTCTCCCTGCCTTTGAGATCTCTTTTCGTGTGTGTCATGGTACCTTGCAAAAGGAGAATCTATATATTTCATCAAAAATGTTTAATGATATCTTGATCTCTAATCACTACATAAGATAGGATTGCCTGAGTTGTGGCAGTATAAATATGTCTGGACATTGTCAAATTGGAAGCAAAGCTGCTCCTTGCTTAGAACTGCTTCTCTAGACTCATTTTACCTCATCTTTCTTCTAAGGACCTGCGTAGCCAGTGGAGAAAAGCCGGGGCGTGAGTATGAATCCCACTTGGGTTTGAGGATCCCATTGGCTCTTATTAGGTCCTTGTGCTAAGCAGTGTACACTGTAACAGAATGGCTGGGAGACCAAAGTTAAAGAAAGGAAAACTTTATTCTGGTTCTTAGTATCAGAGGCTTTAGTCTGTGGTCCATTAGTGCCGCTGTCTGGGTACATGGTGATGTGGTATGTTACGGAGATAATGTGGAATTCATGACAGCTGAGAGGCAGGGAAGAGGGAAGGATGGAAAGGAAAGAGAGAAGGGGATAAAGCATGTTGATATCCTAGTCTGAGTTTTCAGTCACCTAATTTCCATGGGACCCCACTTCTTCAGGGTCTCACCACTCCCTATTAATATCAATGATGGGGGAGGTAAGCCTCAGACATTGGGTTTTTGGGGAGACACCCAAAATAGAGTTTCAGTTGATCTCTTCTTCCTGGTTTATGAAGGGTTTGTACATTTGCCTGGTAAAGGCAGTTGGCATTCCTTCTTGGAGGAACTTGAATCATCTCTAGATTTTGTGTTAACTGGTCACTTTGCGACCTCAGTTCTTATCTGCTCTGTGGAGAGTCACGGAGCCTTCAAGCCCTTCCAAGGGCTGTTTTATATGGTTCTTTTTACTTACTCCTCAATATAGATTTAGATGGTAGAAAACACTTGGGTAGAATGAACTTGAGAACCTGATACATCTTGTGGTATCAGGCCCAGGCTCATCACTCCTTAAGAGTTTCAAATTTGATGCCTGTGGGCTTGGGAAAGGAATGTGCTCAGTCTAGTTGCTTGTATTTTACCTGACTTGTGTCTACTTTTAGTGCCAGGTACAGAGATAAATAATTTGTGAGCGCACTCTCTGCCTAAGAATCTAGAGAATTTATTTGACCTGCCTGTATACAAATAGCATGGGTCTTATGATAGTTTTGTGCATATTCTATTGTTTTAAAGCTACTCTTTAAAGGGACCTATCTACCCTTAGACCATTTCATTTATATTAACTATATATCAAACTCCCAGTACTTTTCTGGCCCTTGGCCCTGCCCTAGGCTCTGAGAATACAGCAGTGAACACAACAAACCCTGTTTGCCCTGTTTGTCCTTAAGGTTCTATTCTTCAGTGTGTGGTCAGACACAGGGAGGGAAGGGACTGTCAGCTTGGAGTATATTGCTGGCACAGTTTGCCCACCCCCAGCCCATCAACTGCCAACCTTGACTGTTCACCCTCTGTTGGCAAGCTTTATACATTGCCAGAGGATCAAAACACTGGAATTTTAATTGCAATCTTCTCAGTTTTGAACAAGGGTTCAATATTTTAAAAATGATTATGCAGTGTTCAACAGAATGCATTTGTAGGCAGGCCCTGGTGTGTGACCTCTGTCTGATTCCATCTTTGTCCTTGCTGGTCTGCTTGAGAAGAGAAATGCAGTGGAGTGACAGCAGTCCCTTTGCTCATCCCTCTTTGACAACGACGAGTCAGTCAGCTGAGATGTGGCCTTGCCAAGGCTTGATTTGCAGCACGAGTTAATAATTCCAATGAAAATCACTTGGAGAACCATCCTGAAAACAAACAAAAAGTGACTATACAAATCATCTGTGATCATTCAACCTAGACTTCATAGGGTGCAGTAGATAGGCAACTTTTCAGTCAGAGCCACTACCGTGGATCTGATAGTCACATTCAAAACTGGCTTTGAAAGAAAAAACCCTGAGATTTCCAACATAGAAACCACGCTGGCCTCCAAGTCTGTGTGTGTCGTGGAATGGGCTCATTAGTTACAGAGGTAAGGGTTCCCCAAAATGTCCATGCTGAGGGCAGTTTTTTGTCCTGTAAATTACAGTTTGTTACACTGTATCTGTTTTCATTTCCCAAAGCAAAAATAGTTTGGATAGAGTCCATTTTCTAGATGGATTAGCAAATGCATCATTTTCTGACTGGCTCCTGATCTAGGTAAGCATTGAGTGGCTAGACTTTGTGGAAGGTGTGGCGGCTGTGTATTCACCTTTGAGTCACTGACTTTATTATTAACTGGCACGTTCTGCCCACCGTCCTGTCAACCTGTCACTCATTCCCGTTGCCCCACCCTTTGCTCATGTCCCTTTTACTCTCCGTCTGTCACCTGACTATGAAATCTGTCCATCCATTCCCCCGATGGTTTTTCAGAGCCATGTGAATCCCTCTCCAGGGGTCACTGAGTGTGTCCTGATTACCTTCTTTCTTTGGATTCTGGAACTCCATGTTCAGGCATTTGATTTTGGCACAGCTCTTAGCAGCTGAAGGCCCCTTCCCACCTTTCAGTCCGTGACTGTCCTTTGCTTGGAAGGGCCTCACATCAAACTCCAAGAATTGCATTAGGGACGAACTTTCACACACCAGTATTTCCATCAGGGCTACAATCTTGTTAAAATCTTTTTTTTTTTTTTTTGCCCCCAAGTCAAGTCATAGTTTTCTGATTTTCCTGAGGGTCAAGGTGGGCTATTCTTTGTCATCCCTCAGGTGATATTTGCCTCTGAATTGTGAGGGATGTGACTACAGTTCCCAGATTCCAGTTCATAGAAACTTGGGAGCTGAGATTCTTTCTTTGCAAATATTTTCTGACCCAAGCTTCCGGAAGTCCCCAGGGAGGAGATGCTACTGGCCATGCCCATTGTTCATGAAACAAATAAAAGGCTGTTTTCAGTCTCCTTTCACGCTTGCTGCTTTTAAATGATATAATGCTTGTTTCTATGAAGTTACACACTTCAGATTCACTCATATATATATATATATACATATATATATATATATGTATATATATATATATATATATATATAAAATGAATGATGTTATTTCACAGTTACACTTTTACTATGCTGAGGTTATATCTGGATATTTGTGTAGGCAGGTGAGTAGGTGAGTAAAGTAACATCCAAAAATAAATAAATAAATAAATAAATAAATAAAATAAATAAAAGCAAGGTGAGATCACCTTGAGTCAATACTTTGTGAACATTCTATGGATGTTTTCAGGGGTAACATGAGTATGTTCTTAGGGCAAATCCACTTCCAATTACGTGTCCACGAAGTAGGTTTATGAAGATGATGAAATCAATAACTTTGCACATCAAAAACATTTCAAAAGATTAGCACTGAGACGAAATTCAAGGAAACACAATGGCTTTTTTTTTTTTTTGCATACATTCTACAATGCTTCTTCAAAATATGTACAATTCACTCATTCTTTGTTACTATGCTGGGGGAGGGGAGGTGGTGCCAAATTGTCTACATCTTCTCCATTTTAATGTATCTTTGTTTAATTCATTTACACACATCTCACTTATTTTAGAAAAATGATCATTCTCTGTAAAGTTTGAATCTTCCGTGTTACTTATATAAAAAGGAACAGTCTTAACAGGAGCTGTAGAGGGATGGACAAAGATTCCTCAGCTCTTCAACACTATTCCAAGCTTACACACACTCTAGGAAGTGATTTTTAAAATATAATTGACAGCTCTGAGTAAGAAGCATCAAGGGTAGCTGTCATCTATCATGTGCTCTGTGTTCAGTGCTAGATAGTGACAGTCATTTCAGAAGGGCCAATTCTAAGGTTAAAAGGTGTCTTTGCTGAGTTTTATAACAATTTAATAAATGCTGAGGTCATTGTTCATTTATTAAGATTTCCCACTTATCATAATCAGTTCGGCTCCAGAACTATTTGAGGGCAATATCTTTATCAACTGGAATAACTCAAGTAGAGGAGCTTGAAGTCGCTAACTTATTAGCAACTTATTATTCGTCATTTATTGCATGACCCCCAAGGAGGTTTAAGAGTGTTAAAATCCCATTTCCCCTTATTAAAATTTTAATAATCTGTATCTTTGCTGGATATTTGCGGAGATGTCTGGCTGGCTCAAAACACATGTTTATTTGTGATTTTATCAGATTTTTTGTATTTATGGTAGTTGCAAAACCTAGATCATTGTGTGTGTGTGGTTTTGTTTTGTTTTGTTTAACAATCCAGCATCCTAAGGTGTGACAACTTTACACTGGCTCTTGAATGAAGAGTAAATTTTTCACCTTTTGGGCCAGAGATAGGAAATTTTAGTTTTCTAAATTGCGTCTGAATATTTCTTTCCTAGAGCTTGCTTTCATTAAATGTTTTATGCGTGTGTACTGCTTCAAGGTTTTAGGAGTCTGACTGAAAACATCCACAAGAAGACACCAGTCTAGATCCCGTCGATGACTTTATAATTAGAATTCTTGAAACTATTAAGTGGTATCAGAGGCCCGCCACTCCAAAATTTCATGTATCTTTTGATCAGGCCAATTTATTCTGGCTTTTTCTCCCCTTCAGGAACTCGATTTAAATCTGTGTATCGCCAGAGGCAGAGAGCAGACAACATGGACAGAGAGGTGAGATTCATGTTAACAGTAGTCCCCTTTCTGATATTTCCCTTTTAAAGCAGCCTTTTCAGCTGGATTTTTCATAATATCCATGCCCGGAAAGTACAGGACGGAGCAGAACTCCAGCATCTTTTGTAGCGCTCCTGAGTAAAGAGAGTGATTAACGAGTCGGGCAAAGAGCACAGTGGCAAAGAGTCTATAGACGTTAAACAAAAGTGCCTTCAGAATTTCAGGATTCCCATGATCCATAAGAGGACCTCACTGCGCCTGTCCACTGTTTCTATTTTTGATTAGATTTATAAACACAGCGCCACATATTTTCATGTGGCTTATCGCCCGGGGGCAGAATTAGATTGACTGCACCGAAGCTGGGAGGCTGGAGAGTTTTGGGCCAGGGCTGAAGTGAAATAAGTAGAGTAATTGTTTCTGTGGAGCGAACGTGGGACCTCTTCTGCTCTGAATTACACATGGCTCAGCCCTTTGACCTAAGCAGGCTAAGCCATGGCTGGCGCAGCTCCTAAAGTTGCACGGAAGGGTCATCGCCTAGCGAGCTGGAACGTCATCTGTCAGGCGAGATGCCAGCCAAGGACTCTATTCAATTACGCCCCTTCCTGGTGACACACATTTGCTACCACCTCAGCTTCATTTAACCCACTGTCACATCCGTTATTATTTCATCAGGAAGTGCCAATGAGGGACCTTGGTGGATCCTCTGCAGAAACCCTGGGTCCTTTGAGAGGTCCCCTGCACTTAGTTTTTAGTTTACTAAATTTCAGATCCTCTTCAGGGAGTGACAAACTGTTCGAATGTCAAGATGACTGTGTCGTTGAACTGATAAGGTTTTGAAAAATGTTAACAAGACATGATTGCAATTGTTTTTCCTTAGTGAACTTAATTGAAACTCTTTCAAAACAGGTGGTAATTCACAAACACAGCCCTTGAAATAATCATGGCGGGGGATGGGGAGGAAGCATTTGAGAGAAATGCTACCTGACGACCATTTTGCAGTGGTAGAGAATTCATTTTCCTCAAATTTTACAATGAGTTGGATAAATGCGTTGACCTCTACCTAGACGAAATTCTGACATCAAATATTTGCATTTTATTTTTCTCAGTAAACCTAATGTCAAAAGTCACCTTAAGCAGAGTACCCAAGGTTTACATTCAGACATTTGTCGTTATTTCCATAATGAGTTCTGTCTCTGAAACAAGTTTTAAAATTTTAAAGTTACTTTCTTTCATTGCTAATTTTATAAGCAAACATCTCCATAACTCGTTTATAGGTCTGATAACTTGGAAATCGTTCAGCTAAGCCTCAGTTCTAAGATCTATGACATTGAAACATTCTCTTCAAGAGTGCATAATGTCACTTTGAAAAACTTGTATTAACTTAATCTAAGGACTCTGACACAAGAAAATGGAGAAGCCTATCAGATCAGTCACAAAAGAATCAAAACCATAAGCTCCCCTCCCTCGTAGCCTAAGCCCCTCCCCTTCCTTTCCCCTCCCCTCCCTCCTCATGATATTCTCATTAGCAGGCACTACTGTTGTTCTCCATCTGATCTGACACAGTGTTCAGAGCAGACAGGTGCAAATTGCAAGCTTTTCACTGAGGCTGTTTTTCTTTAAATTGACAAAGCAATAGAGCCCGGGAACAAAACAGGTTCACGGAGGAAAGTCTAAACAGGGACAGGCCAGCTGGCTAGGGGGGTTCAATAGAGTGACCTGCTAAATCGCACCTCCAAGCCACTTGCCAGGAAAGGGTTCTCCAGTGCCCTTCCCCTCTGCCTTTTTTTCTTACTGAGGGGAAGGTTCCATGGAACCACAATCTGGCTCTGATGTATTGTAAAAGCCAAGGTGAATGAAACCAGAATCCAATATACCGGATCTGTGTCGTCACTTCATCCCCGCCCCCGCCCGACCTCCAGAGCAATTCAGCGTGGTTAGCTTCCAGGAGCTGGACCAGATTGATAATGTTTCTATCCAGGTCTTTTTTGTCTGATTCACTTGAAGCCCCGAGCTGTGAAACAACGGAGTGCTCATCCTGATCTCCGCCCCCAGCTCCCAACCAGATGAATCTGCTGAGCTTGTCCGTCGAAAAACAACACTTGTTCTACTAGGAATACCCGAGTTCATTTCATGGAAGAGACACGCCACGCCAGCCTCTGTAGGAATCAAAGGCATGTATTTTTGAAAAGGGACAGGAGACCTTGTCATCCCGAAGTAACTTCTCTTTGTGACTACCCCGTATGCCCTAGAACTGTTGCATGCAAGAAGCCATTGGCGTTCTGAGGCCTCTGACTTCCTCTGACTGTGGGATCTGGCCACGTGGATAAGGGTAGAGAGACAACTTGTTTACAGCTGGACAGAAAACAGCCAGACACAAATGAGGGCTGACGGTTTCATAGAGCACACTGGCTGATCCCAGATGCAATGTGACTGCCCTGAACTGAGCGATGATCCGTACAGTATGCAGAATTCTCTCTCTGGCTGGTCTGTGCCCACCAGCCTTGAAAAGTCCTCACACTCCACAGCCTCGGCTGAGTGCAACGAGAGCTGAGCAGCAGCACCCCGGGACGGATTCACCCTGGGACGGATTCCTTCCGACAACGATCACATTCTTTTACAAACTTATGGATTTGGGTTGTCACTGGTTATAAATGAGTTTGTTATTGCTCAAGTTGGCTTACTCCATGAGAGATTTCCTTTCCAGTTGAGAGTGCAGGCATCAAAACCTGTTTGGTGCTTTTTAGTGAAAAGAAAGAAGATATCATGGGAAACTTGTCACTTTTTCAAATTTTCAGGTGGTATTCATTTATTTTTCTATGTACAGATCAAAAATATCATTGTTTTCGTCCACAGAATATGCACTACATTTCTAAAATGAAAGAGAAATCGATTTGTTTGACTTGTTTTTACTTAAGAATATACATGACAGAAATGTGTCATAAGATGACTGTGTTTTGGAGGTCTATATGACATTGTGCTTCTGGTTTACCCTACATCATGTAACACTGTCACAGTATGTATGGAACGGTACAGGGTGTATGTAACACCACAGGATGTATGTAACACTACAGTTTGTATGTAACAACACCACAGGATGTATGTAACACCACAGTCTGTGTACAGCACCACAGGATGTAACACGATACAGTATGAATGTAACAGCACAGGATGGATGTAACACCATCACAGTTTGTATGTAATAGCACAGCATGCATGTAACACAACAGCATGTATGTAACACTACAGTTTGTATGTAACACCACAGGATATATGTAACACCACAATATGTATGCATCATAGGATGTAATACTATACAGTATGAATATAGTACCACAGTATGTATTTAACACAACAGCATGTATGTAACACCATCACAGTATTATGTAACCCCACAGGATGGATGTAACCCCACAGGATGGATGTAACCCCACAGGATATAATACCATCACTGTATGTATTTAAGAACACAATATGTAGCAGCAGAGTATGTATGTAGCTCCACGCTATGTCCCCTTAAACATTTAAGAAGACTTGGCTCATGCTATTTTTTTTCACACCTCAATAAAAATGGGTTAAAATACAAGATGAGAAACTGCTCATCCTGAGATGATGCAGAAAGCCACTTTGCCTCTCAGCATCAATTGATCACAAGGGAGGGAGACCAGCCTGGGCTATAGTCACTGGAGATTTAGTTCAGATTTCTAGATGATTTTGTTTATCTTCAAAACTTAATTGCTATCAGGGAGAAGCAGGAAGATGATGCTAATTGTATCTTGTTCCTTTAATTTACTTGAGTTTTGAAATACGCTACCAATTATTTAGTAAGTTGAAGGGAATCTATTTAAAATGATACCGTTTCCTTAAATGGTATGGATGGGAGGATGAAGAGAGAAGGCTGGTGTCCATGGAGGTACTGAGACAGAAATCTCACCAGGAGAGAGGTCTGAATTGAGAAAGGGTGGAGACAAATGCAGTCGCTGAGAGGTGCCCATGTGTAAAGGAGAGAAAAGTCAGGAAATTGGTGGAGAGAAGTTGGAAATCACTCTTCATTTCCTTTTACACATGTGTTAGAAGCTAAGAGGTCACGGAATACAAAATGTCACTCGTAACTCTCCTGGGGGACCTGTCTGGGCGTGTGTGTGCAACCAGACATCGGTTCCCTTTACAACACGTGAACTTGACAGAAGATCTTTGAGATCTTTCTAATGTCCAAGAGCAAGCATGTGATTTCATTTGAAGTTCTTCGAAAGGAAACAAGGTCTATCCACAGGGCCACATCCTTCTATTTAAAAGCACGTTCAACTCAATTGGAAAGGACTGAAGTGCCAAATTTACTGAACCATGTCAAGAAAACTAGTACCTGCTGCTATCTCGGATGAGGGCTGTGAAAAAGAAATCACACTTCAACCTTGTTCTTAACGAAATGTCAGAACATGTTGTGAATTACGTTTCTAGGAGTTTACCTCGTTCTAAATGAGTATGGTCTACTGCTTCATAATTAAAACAGAAATTATGCCAATTGTGTAACTTATATTTTAATCTATAAAATGTTATCTTTATTTTATTGTTGTATTATTATTATTATTATTACTATTATTATTACTGCGTATGTGGTTGTGTGCCTATGTGTGTTTACCAGGGTACATACATGGAAGTCAGCAGGCTAGTGGAGTATAGCCATATGTGGAGCTAGTTTTCTTCTTCCCCCTTTATGTGCGTTCCTGGGACCACACTCGGGTCACCAGGTTTGCATGGCCTGTGACTTTACCTGCTGACCGATCTCACAGTCCCAGACTGTGTTAATTGATACCCAACTACAGTTCCATTCATCTAAACAATTGTAGGATCTGTACCAGATTCCATGACAACCCTCTTGATGCTGTTTACATCGTCTAAACAGATTAATTATGCCCAATGCACCACATAGTCTATGGGTATAAATAAGAAATATTAGAAATTCAGAATTCTTTTTAAAAAGGTTTACCCTTCATTTTGAATTGTGTGTGTGTGTATGTGTGTGTGTGTAGTCTAGAGCGTAGAGACCTGGGAACTGAAGTTTCAGGAGGTTTAAGCCATCTAACATGTTAGGAGCTGAACTTGGATCTTTGGAAAGAGCAGACTGTTTTCCTAACTGCAGAGTCATCTCACTAGCCCTGGGAAATTCAGAATTCTTAAACTGAGAGGAAAAGAAAACCTTAAAAATTACTGAACTTTAAGCGAGATATGCCCTAATTTTTTTTTTAAAGGAATAAATTGACATAGCTGTTGAAGGGTCTTGAAGATATTTGACACAGAGTCTTGAAAATCATTCCAAGTTTATCTGGAACTTGCTAGGCTAGCTCAGTTTGGCCTTAAACTTGACATCTCCCTGTCTTTACCTCCTGAGTGCTGGAATTGCCGATGTATACCACACATATTTTTTTGTTGTTGGTTTATTTTTTGTTGTTGTTGTTTGTTTTGTTTTGTTTTTTCGAGACAGGGTTTCTCTGTGTAGCCCTGGCTGTCTTGGAACTCACTCTGTAGACCAGGCTGGCCTCGACCTCAGAAATCTACCTGCCTCTGCCTCCCGAGTGCTGGGATTAAAGCCACGCTATCTTTCAACTCTTTCTTTTACACAAGGTCTTACTTTCTTTGAACTTGTAGACCATCCTCCTGCCTCAGCCTCCTTCCCTCAAGTGCTGGGATTGTAATACCGTGTCAACACACCCAGCTTCTAAATATCTTTTGAGTAGACCTATCTTCATCTTTAGTTTGGTTTCTAGTATATGAAATAACTGTAAAATATTGTACAATAAACATGTGTGTTTTTTTTTCAAAGAAAAGATTCTTAGAAAACAAGGCCTTCCATTTTAGTTGGCTTAAGACATATAAATTTTAAAACTTTTTTTGTTATCTTTTTGTTTGTGACATACTGTATGATAATTTAATTGCTCTGCAATACTGTAAGACTGCTAGAAGCACTTTTGAAAGAAGTCAGACTTATTGTAGAACCTTTAAGAATGGGAACTCTAGACTCTCCCCTACCTCATCAGGGCCTCAGAGTGGACAAAGTGTTGTTTGCCATTTTGAATATCTTCCTCAGACACATCGTCACAACTGTCTAAGATGTAGCATCTTTTGCTTGGTGAAAAGATGTCTGAGAAGGAGCATCCTTTCCATCAGGATGGACAATCTGAGGTGGAGCATCTTTTCCATCATTTGTTGTTCCTGCAGACTTCATCAGTGTGGTTTCACTTCTTATTAACTTGAGTTTTATCATTTGTCTGAATTTGTATATTTCTATCACAGGTTTTTTAAATTGAATTTGACAGTTATCCAGGATTCACTTGGAACTTATAAGAGTATAGATGCTCTAGTTATATTTCTGGCTATACATTTCCATTTTTGACTACTCACTATGCATACTAATATTAATGAACTTTTCAGACATATAATGAATTTTAGTTTTTCCTGGTGTAGCACCTCATGAAATCTTTGAGACTCCTATAGAACATGACACTCTTGTTATTTTTCAGTGTCTTGCCTGCTACTGCAAGGTTGGACTGTGTATGTTCATGATAGTATTTAAATTAATAATTACTTCACATATTGGACTCCAGCAGTTTAAAACAAATGTGAATGCATCCAAGAACAAACAGGCAGTACAAGCAAGCTGTCATGCGTGCCTCTGTGTGTGTGTGTGTGTGTAAGAGAGAGAGAGAGAGAGAGAGAGAGAGAGAGAGAGAGAGAGAG
>JADRCH010000055.1:5921333-5974399 GCA_019843965.1 Rhynchomys soricoides | reverse complement strand
AGAGAGAGAGAGAGAGAGAGAGAGAGAGAGAGAGAGAGAGAGAGGTGTTTCGGTTCATGTGTATCTGTATGGGTACATGTGTACCATAACATGTATGTGGATGTCAGAAATGTAGGTCCTCTCCTCTCACCTTGAGATATAGGGTCTCTTGTTGTTTGTTACTGCATATGCCAAGGCAGCTGGTCCAGTTCCTTGAGGGATTCTCCTTTCTATGTCTCCCATGTTACTGTAGGAGCACTCAAAGACATGTAGCACATTCGGTTTATGTATTTTCTAAGAATCTGAATACAGATCCTCATGCATGCTGGGTAAGCACTCTAACCATTGAGCCATCTCCCCAGCCCACATGCAGATTTTCTACAAGATCATTTCATTCTACCAAAATGAGATTGTATCTAGGCCCAGTCTGAACAAATGCAAATTGAACTGTGCAAGTTTTCCAGTGTTCTTAATTTGTTGAGGGCTCTTTGTATTAATTAAAAATGATAAAAACAAAGTATTTTAATGTGACCTTCACTTGGCATTTGTATTAACTTTTCTTACCCTATTTTATTTAATTCCTCCACTTCTGATGTTCAATTAGTGTTTGACCCCTTTAGGAGAGATGTAAATTAAATGACATTTCAATGCCATCCGCCATCCCATATTTAAAATCCTGTGTTAGTTGTGGATCATAAATGATGATCTTCATTCTTTAGCTAATTTATTCATTTAACAATTTCCCTCCAGAAGTTTCAGCAGAAGGCTGTGAAGCAAACTAAGCAGAAGAAATCCACGTCGGCTGAATTTCTGATGGGTGAGCCTTGCTTGATGAGTTATTGCTCATAATTTGTGTAAGGATTAATTAACTAATTACAGACAAATGGCTGAAGGCGAAATTTTGCTCTAGCTTGTCAGGGTGCAATTTGTAATTATTTTAATCATTTATTCTTTTTTTTAAGAGTTAATTTTAACCTAATTCTGTTTTGGTGACATTTGAGGACGATACACTTGAGTCTTTCTGCACAAGAATTACTGAGAGTAATTTTCTGCTTAGCACTGGAATCCATCAGCCTATTGTGTGATCTTCTGACCTCCTTGTTTTGCTCTAGTTAAAGAACACACAGAAGCTACGGAAGGTGCCCGGAATCCAGGGTTTAACATGAGCAGCCCAGAACTCTCAGTACATCAGACTCCAAAAGAGAAAGTTAGTGGACATGACATGCTGGATCACACCCTTGCAGCTCATCAACAAAAATCCAGGCTGCCAGCCTCAGCAGGACCCAAAGGTGTGACTTCAGTCCTGATTATGCTCACACTTGGTGACATTTACTGCTCTTCTCATCTGACCTGGGCATCCTGAACAGGAACCTGGCATTCCATTCAAGCATGCCTGTACAGCTTCTGAGGAAGATTTGTTTGGGGCAAGGAGGTAGGGGGAATGATGTAGCTGAGAGCCTGTGCAGCCATTGGGTACAGGTGATACACAGCTTTGTGGGTCAAGGATGTGAAGGAATGAATTCACTCTTCTTTGGGCAGTTGAGATGAACAAGTCCTGCAATGCCTGAATGCTAAGACTCTTGGCTATATTGCAGACAGAACTTTGAAGGTTGACACTGTTGCTTATAGAATGTCACCAGGCTAATATAATCGAGAACTAGGTTGATATTTTATTTTGGGCTTCAGACTATAACTGTTCTTCTCTTTAGATGAGTCATATTTTCTGTATAAGTTCTAGAAACACATGCAAGAATTTACAAATAACTGAAGAAATATATTTTAATATTTAGAATTCCCTTGTAGTAATTTACTTGCGAAGAAAAGCTCCTTTATTCTCTGGCTGAGGGGGTCTCTCTGATCATCAATACCATCACTGCCTATGGAAGAAAATCTTTCATTATAATCTCTCTGGTAATACCTGTGCCTATTCTTCCTGCCCTGGGAGTTGCATTTCTTCTAAGCTCAGATGAGTCTCTACCTACAAAGAAAGAAGTCATTAAAACTTGCTGTCTTTGCTCTCATCTTCACCCCAAACAAGCCGAAAGACATCAGAATTTAATGACCAAATAGCTTTTTGAGGGGAAACTCTGAAGTAATGAAGCATGAGCTGGCGCAGATGTGTTCTCTGCTGGTCCCACTTAGCAGGCTCATCATGAGTCCCACCTGTACAGAGCAGGCCCTTCATATCCCAGTAGGTTAGCTTGTGATTTTTAACTCCTGAGGCTCAGGGGAAATTCTGCCAGCTTAGCCGTTACTACCCTCTGCAATCACATCATATCATTTATGTTCACATCAAACAGATTTAGTTCAGCTCTTCCTTTCATTGCATGGTGTATACAAGTGTATTTCTTGGAAGTCCATGGCCCAGTGAGAGAATGGATGGCTATCAACGGTGTACATCCATGACTATCTACTATATATTAGCCATACACTGGCCACTTTGTGCACAGCAGATTCTTTAGTGTCACAAATCTCAGGAGTTATGTAACAGACAACAAATTCAGCAGTGTAATTGAGGCAACCCTAACAGTGATCAAGACCTTGTAATTCCAAAGCTGTTGTTTTGATTTAAAAGTCACTCAATAGCATCTCTATGTTCCAAGCATTGAAAGAGAGGGCTGAGTACAGGTAGTTAGACACACTACTTCTGTTCTTAGGTCTTTTTCTGGAAATTAGTTCCCTGGCCACAGGTAGATGCAAGAGAGTCTAGGAGATGTTGTTGTTTGCAAGGAGCCAAGTGTCATGTTGAAATTAGAACTCTGCTGCTAAAGAAGGTATTGCATAGTGGAGTCAACTGGCAGATCTTATCCTAGGTCCATCTGGCTATTATCTTTATTTTATAAACAAGGGGGAGAGTATATTTTAGCTCATGATATCAGAGATTTATGTTCATGGTTATGACTTGTGTTGCCTTGAGCCTGGGCTAGCATAGTACATCATTGTGAGAGTATATGGCACAGACTCAATGTGGCAGAAAAGCAGATGGAGGGAAGGAAGGGGGATGAAGGAATAGGAAGAATAGGAAGAGGAGGAAGAAGAAGATAGAGATGTTAGAGGTAGATAGATAGATAGATAGATAGATAGACAGACAGATAGATAGAACAATAGAACAAATGCCTTATTGCCACAGATAAGGTACCCACAACTTACCAAAGTCATGATAACACTAAAATTCTACTTGGTAAAGCAAGTTTCTTGGGGTTATGTACAGGCATATGAATGAGGAGTTATAGGAGCATAATGACTCAAAGTCATCTGCCTCTCTGAAAAGTTCAGACCAACATAGATGACAAGTCATGAAAATTCTATCTCTGGAGCTCCTGGTAGTATGTGCAGGCAGCTTCACAGGCTGAAAATCCTCCAGGGAGCTCTGCACAGTAAGGAGTCTCTCATTTCCAGCAATTGTTTATTGTTCTTTTAACCTTGGGCTGGGACATTTTGATTACTGTTAGTTTCAGGAACTTCCTGAGACTTGAGAGATGCATACTTCTCAAGTCTCATTAGCTTCCTTTCTTCCTCCAGGAGGGAATATTTTACTTTGGAAGAAATCATCACTACCCAATTCAGAAACAAGTAAATATGTACTTCAGGTAAATGTACATATTATTGGCAAGCATTAGACAAAAGAAAAAAATAGACAATATAACATGAATTACTGTAGTACTTTTAAATTTCTAAGAACTATCTTAATAAACTGACAAAAGAGCTCCCGTCTAAAGGAAATACAGGGACAAAGTATGGAGCAGAGACCAATGGAGAGACCATCCAGAGACTGTCCCACCTGGGGATCCATGCCATATATAGACACCAAACCCAGACACAATTGTGATGACAAGAAGTGCTTGCTGACAGGAGCCTGTTATAGCTGTCTCTTGAGAGGCTCTGCCAGAGCCTGACAAATACAGAGGCGGATGCTCGAAGCCAACCATTGGACTTAGCATGGGGTCCCTAATGGAGGAGTTAGAGAAAGGACTGAAGGAGCTGAAGGGGTTTGCAACCCCATAGGAAGAACAACAATATCAACCAACCAGACTCCAGAGTTCCCAGGGACTAAACCACAAACCAAAGAGTACACAGGGAGGGACCCATGGCTCCAGCCATATATGTAGCAGAGGATGGTATTGTTTGGCATCAATAGGAGGAGAAGCCTTGGTCCTGTGAAGGGTCAATTCCCCAGTGTAGGGGACTACCAAGTCAGTGAGGTGGGAGTGGGTGGGTGGGAGGGGAGTATCCTCATAGAAGCAGGGGGAGGGGATATGAGAGAGGAGGGTTCTGGAGGGGAAACTGGGAAAGGGGATAGCCAAAATAGTGTACTATCAGCCCAATCAGCTTAAAATGTCCAGGTTTTTTTTTGCAAAAAAGTGTGTGTATAATTTCAGGTCTTGACAGTAGCAAGTCCCCATTTTCAGTTCTCTGGGAATCATCCATGGACTGAATATCTCTATCAGCAAGATAAGAATGGGTATTCGAAGTAATAATTTTCATGAGTGATAGTTGGCCTGATTCTGGAAAACAGAGAAAAGCTATAACCCAAAGTACAGCCAGGTGGAAGCAAGCAAAGATGAAAAGAGTTTTATGGGGAAATCCAGGAAATGTTTAGCATCTGCACCAATCTAGTCAGACAGTGAAATAGAGAGGGGTTTACCATGTCTGTTCTGGAACACAGCCAACTTAGAAGAACGTACATTCGATGCATCACTCCCCCTCTTTGGAAGAGCCTCTAAAAATTCAATTGCAAATGAGATGTGCGATTTTATGGTCTGTGAACAAGGAAGAATATTTTAAATATGTGAATTTAGAAACTGCCAGATAGCATAGAACACAACGCTCCTTTTTAAACAACCTTAAGAACATGTAGACCGTCTGCCAATGCGATTACTCAGACAAGGGAGAAGAGCCATACATTCCCCTCATGATATTGTTGCAATTAGCACAAATTATCATCTTACGAGTACATATCAGCACACTTACCCCTTAACGATGCATTTTAAAGGAAACCATTGTAAATGATGGCAAAATTCCAATGCTACTTATTTATATGGGCTATCTCTAGGATATATAAAATTATTAGATTAAAGTGTCTGAGGGAGTAGTTTTCTACAAATAAACTTTATGTAAGAAGAGATCTTAAATTTATTATGGCTTGTACCCAGAAGCAGAGTAAAAGAGCAGTGAGTACGTGCCTGCTGTGGTAGTTTGAATGAGAATGGCCCTCAGAGGTTCATAGGTTCGAATATTTGATGCCTAATTGATGAAACTGTTTGAAAGAGGTTAGGAGGCGTGGCCTTGTTGGAGGAGGTGTGTCACTGTGGGTGGGCTTTGAGGTTTCAAAGCCCATGCCATTCCCACTTAGCTTACTCTGCTTCATGGTCTAGTCTCAAGATGTAAGGTCTCAGCTCCTACTCCAGTGCCATGCCTGCTTGCCTGCTTGCCTGCTTGCCTGCTTCCATGCTCCCACTACGATTGTCATGGACTCTAACCCTCTGGAACCATCACCCCAAATTAAATGCTTTCTTCTATAAGTTGTCTTGGTCATGGTGTTTTGTCATAGCAATAGCAAAGTAACTAAGACATCTGCCTTTAGAAACAGATAGAATAGACAGCTCCTGGTTAGTCTGCTAGGATTTTAGAAGAGTTTGGATGTTCTCCTTATTTACCTGTGCATCCAATTTTGAAGACATCCTTACAAGCTTCCTACTGAGATCTCAAGGAAAGTGACTGTGTGTTGTAAAGTATGTCCTAGGTTCATATAAGGCCTTTTGGCATGGTGTGAATGGTAAGTGAATCAGGGAAGATGGTGCCATTCAGATCTTCCTGCCTGTTCTTGCTGCACCTGGGGCTGCTCTCTCTGCCTTTGCATATTGACTTCCAGGGAAAGCTGACTTCATATTCTTTCAGTGACTACTGGCCTTTTCTTTATAGATAGTTAGCAAATGTATTACTCCACCATTGAATTTCCAGAGAAATGCACACATATCATTTGAGATTGCCTGTTTTCAGCATGGCTTTCTTCTTTCCTGTGCACACTGCTATTCAGGTCTCAGCACCCTTGTCCATCATCCTCTTTGCTCAGGGCTGATGATGCACCAGCCTGATGATAACTAGAGTTCTGAGGAAGAGAGGTAGAGAAACCACAGCAGCTTATAATTTCAAAGAGAACAAGATATTGGCACAGGTTCCTAAGCCAGTGAAGCCCAAGGCTGGGTAGATAAAAAGGACATCTTTACCATTATGAATATATAACATGGTGACACTAAAAAAGTAGTTTAATGACCGTGTTAAATGGCAGGAAAATGAAATCTGAGGCAGGTACAAGAAAGGGCCATATAAACAGTTTAGACAGGGAGAAGCAGTACAAAGAAAGGAGAGTGCATAGCAGGCAGTTCAGCTAATGTGATGCCATTGCAAATGGGAGGTTTTATTTATTTTTTCCATTTCTTTTAATACTTTACTTTCACCCAGACTATTGTAAGGGGGAGAGAGAAAAGGAAACAACTAAAATTACTTTGCTGTATAACAGGCAGATAAAACTATTCTATTTGTTAAAAAGCAGCTCCCGGGATGCAGAGAGCACCCTTCCCATTCTGTTCTCTCTCCCAGATATCCAGGATGACAGCATTCCCATGATCCTCTGCTGTACATCTTAGGGAGGCTTCTCCCTCAGAGGCAGTTGGACTGTCAGAGGACTTGAGCGAGCATGTTATATGGAGTTCCTTGATGGTGAACAACACCAGTGATTCCCGCCCGATTTAGATGGAAGGATTTCATGAGCTCAGAGAACTGACGGTGCCGTTGGACAGAAACCAACCGGCCTGCAGGATTAGGAAGTCTGACGTACAGCAACTGTCATGGTGGCACAGTCATGTTCCGATAGTCTTCCCCACTGTGATGAGTGATTGTCACATTCGTTCTCTCCATGTTCTAGGGAAGAGCGCTCCATTGGTCCTGCCTAGCCTACATTCCTGCATCCCGGATTTATGATAGAGGGTGGGGGTATAGGTTCATTTAAGCCCTCCTGGCTTCTGAAGAGGTAGACAGGCCTCTAGAGTTATGGACCCATCATGTCTACACAAGGCAGGGGCCTGGAACGATGCCTCAGCAGCAGTCAAGAGCAGCACCTGCTTTCCTGGAGAAGGTGGCTTCAGTTACCAGCACCCACATGATGACTTACATCTTTTTGCAACTACAGTTCCAGGGGATTTAATGGCCTCTTCTGGCTTCCACGGGCACAGCATGCAGGTAGTGTATAGACATCCATGCAAGCAAAACACCCATATGTATAAAAAGCAAAACAAAACTATGAACAATGGGAACAAGAAATTATAATGTAATTGGTGACAGGAAGCCAAAGCAAGACAAAGGAAAAAGTAAATCAATTAATCAAGAATTTACTTAGTATCCATTGCAGTTTGTATGTCCAGAATTATCTGTTGAACATATATCTCTATTGATAGAAACAAGCTGAAGTAGAAGAGGACATGGTATAGGCATAATTATTTGGACATTATTTCGGTACTGTTTTGTTGAAAATTATGGATATCACTAAATTTCCTCATTCAGCTCTTTATTTTGATCTCATTCATTGAAAAGGACATTTATTGGATATTTTTTAGTTTCCAGGAATTATTCCATGTGTAGGAACAGATGTGAGGAAATAGACTTATAGTACCTCCATGATCCCCAGACATACCCCAGCAGCAAGATCAGACTGTGGGAACTGTGGAGTTTAGAACTGGCTAATTCCAGTTAATTGAACTCTTTCCAAAAGCGAAGGCTGTGTTTCCTTACATGTGGTTTTTATAAGCATCTTCTGAATAACGTTACTTGAGTTGGGCACTCTAGAAGCATGAGACAAACAAGAAAAAGTGTGAGCATGTGTGTGCATGTGCCTGTGCATACATGTGCACTTGTGTGTGTGCCTGTGTGTGCATATATATGTGTGTGTGTGTTCATCATAACACATAATATTGAGAATACTAATCAGAATATGAGGGGTTGTTATCAAAATATATGCTTACTAAAAATATTACATGAAATTATAACCAGGGGATGGAGAGACACATCAGAGAGGAAAGCTGCTTGTCTGTTAGCGCATCTGGTAATCTGAGCTCTATTCCTGGGATCCGTATGGTGAAAAGAGAGAACTGACTTTCTCAATCAAGCTATTCAAATAAGATGCAAAATAAAATTTTAATAGAGCTATGCAGTAAAGAACATAAAATCATCTCATGTTTAGATTTGGGTCCCATCCTCAATATAGTTTATAAATTTTATGTACATAGGCCAATTTTGAAAAAATCTGAAATGTAAAGCATGTTTATTTTATGTTTTGGGGAACTGAACCTACAATCTATCATATGCTGAGCAATTGCTGTGCCACTGAGTTGCACCCCCTAACTCAAGCGTTTTGTGGATAAAAGTGACAGAGTTGGTACAACTGATTCCAGACGGGTTGATTAAGTTAAACCATGAGTCAGGACTGAGTATGTCTAAATATCTGTGGGCTAGAGTGGCCTACTGTGAATAGAGATTTCAAATGGAAGAATAAATGAGCTAGGAAAATAGGTTTTCATAAATCAATGACATGATTTGGCATCTTAGCAATTGGACAAGAATTGCTTTTTTTTTTTTTTTTAAAAAAAAAAAAAGAGAAACATAATTTTCTCTAGATATTGGGTGAATTTTTCAGAAATATTTCTTGGCCACTGGAGTAAAAAGTTATGTGTCACTGAAGGAAATCTACATTAAATTCAGCCTTCCCTTCCAGGCAACAGCATTGTGTTCCCTGAGAAAGACCACTAAAAGGGTCAGGCATATGATATGACCTTGTGTTAGTGTCTCAAGGCCAGAGACAAGGGGGTTTTAGGATTATAGTTCTGTGATTTCCATTCTTTATAATGCTGTGTCTACTGCTCATGCCCTATGGTCTCATCTCAGGCACTTATTCCTGAGTTTTAGGGAAAGATCCTTGACCAGCTTGTTGCCAGAATCCTTGTCAGCCTTCTACTGACCTAGAAGGCAGTCATATCTCTTCCCTTGGCACTATTATGGAACATGCATAGAAAAGGTATGAGTTCAAGACTTGGTCAAACTAAAGGAGATACTAGACAGAACATGGCTTGACCCAGAAAGGATATCAGCTGGAATCACTGTTGAAAGTCACAGAAGTCCTGAGAGCTAGCATGGCTATAGAAATAGCAGGAAGTGGTTTTTGCCATGTGTTTGTTTGTTTATTTATATTTCATGTGCATAGGTGCTTTGCCTGAATGTATGTTGGTATAAGGGTCTGAGATCTTGTGAAACAGGAGTAACAGACAGAGGTGAGCTGTCATGTGGGTACCTGGAATTGAACCTGGGTCCTCTGGAAGACAATCCAATGGTCCCAATCATTGAGCCATCTCTCCAGCCCCTCTTTTATGTGGCTTTATAAAGATGTTTGATAATGAGATTTCATGATGGATGTGTGGTCATTTTATTTGAAGAGATTTGTTATGTGTGTAGGATTTCAACTGTAGGCAGAAAGGCAGAGGCCACATGGTAAGGACAGAAAATGATAGACATACCACAGAAGATGAACATAGTGCGTACTGGGCATCTGTCACTGATGATCTTTCCAGGAAAAGTGAAGGGTGTCTTGAATGAAGGACAGGAGATCTGCAATGGTTGACTGTTAGAGAATCCTGTGTAAAAGTTTTAGTATTGCAATCCTTAATTTGTCTTCATTACATATGAATATGAATGTTTGTGATTCAAATAGCATTCATCTTGAATGGAGCACACACACAAGGAGAACCATTTCCCCTGTAGTGCACATAACCTGGGTGATTTCAGAAGTGATTTTGTATAAAATGGTTTACATTGTTCTTGTTTATAGCTGTTTTTCCCTAAAGATGGAGAACAGATGTATAAAATTTATAGAACGTGTAAAAATATATAATTTTTTTTGCTTCGGGACATTTCAACTCTTATTAAGAAAAAGGAAATATATAGGAAAATCATTTGCTTTAGGTTTATTGAACTGACCTGAATTTGTGTCTTTAGAAACCATTTGGTTCCTAAGTGATTTTAATCTTTTTCATTGATTTAGAGAACTAAAAATAAACACTCAGGAATGTACCCTTCTCTCTGAAACATAGAAGCATCTTACGTAGAGATTTGAAGGACAGGATGACATATCCTAATGCTTTAGATGAACCCAGTTTTTACAGAGGTAATAGTTACATAAATATCTGATTAGTTTATATAAACAATTTAAGTGTCCTTTTCTTATTTTAGGTGGTTTTTAAAAAAATGAATCACAGAGTTCTAGAAAAATTTCCAACTGGAAAGATTATTTTAGTCAAGTATTGGAATTTTGGGAATGTCAATAAAATATGAAAACTTGCCTTCCCATTTAAGCAACAAGGGCTTCCCTCACTCAGCCCCCTTTTCAGCTCTTTTTCTTTTTCTTTTTCAGATTTATTAATATATTTTATGTATTTGAGTGCTCTGTCTTAACGTAAGCCAGAAGAGGGAATCAGATCCCATTAACTCTGGTCATGGGCCATGCTGAGAACTGAACTCAGGACCTCTGGAGGAGCAGCCAGTGCTCTTAACCACTGAGCCATCTCTCTAGCCCCTCTTTTTATACTTTAGGTGTGACACTTGAAGCCCACCTGGCAAGCAAGGGTCACCTCTATACCTTCTCTTCAAATTAATGTTAGGGAAACACCAAGAATTAGGTTTGAAAATATTGTATAAAATCTGTCAGAGGCTGTTGGCTAAAGATACACTATTATTGTAAGACTTATTTCAGTGGTCAGGTATATACTATACTACTTAGGTCAGTGGTGACAGGTGAGTTCACTGAGTTATATGCCACTGAAATTTATGTCTCTTTACTACAAAAGTGTGAACCTAAGAATCAATCCACAGGATGGTGAAAAACACGCTTAGGCATTTTCACAAACACAGAGATTCTGGAATGTAGACCATAGAGCTGTGCACAGAGATCCATGGACTTGCCTAACACAAGCTCAGCTGTGTGGCATAAGCAGAACCAGAAAAATGTCATTTTTTCCCCTGACATACTAGTGATGTAATAGCAAACCTCTTAAGAGTGGGACAGGTTGCCAAGGTTAGCTGAATTCCCTGAAATATTTGATGAAAATTTTAAAATGTTTGTTCGTTTGTTCAACCAGATACAAATTATTTTATGCCAACCCAATTCTGTTATGAATCTTTATTATGTCTGAGTTTTAGCTTAAGTTCAATTGCTAGACTTCCATTTTAGGAAAACATTCAGTACAAACAGGTTTTATAACCTTAGTTTTTACCAGAAATTATGTCTTAGTCTCCAAAAAATTTCACTGAGAATGACTCTGGGCTATGTTTTATCACATGTTAAAAGGAATTTAACAGAAAATAAAATTTCTTAGCCTCCATGCAATGAATTGATCAGAAGTCCTAGAAAAGGTAGAAAGTCCCAGTCATTTTACTTCATGAGAAAAAAAGCTTACCTGTGAGTTGCCAGATTTGTTAACAATGAGTTATCAATTTTGACTAAATTAAATCTAGTGATTCATTATATAAATTGTTTTCATATTAAAGTAAGCGTCCATTGATAAAAAAATTAATCCCAATGAAGCCTTAAGTGTGATATATAAACATATGTATTCCTAGAGCTTTGGTATGGACAGAAGGTAAATTAATGAACATGTAACCAGATGGGGGAGGGCTGTGGTTGAAGGGGGAGGGACAGCCAGCATTTCAGAATCGGAGGAGCACTATGTCATAGGAGAATGTTACTAAGCCTCAAACTTTGTAGAAAGAACACTTTCTTTGGTATGACTTTCGAAGGTCTTTTATATGTGCGGGAATAAGGTATACTTAAACTTAACCTTTGAATCACCACAGTTACTTACACACAGGAATCTCCGTCCTGTTTTGGCATTAGGAACTTAGGGACATGCTTCAGTTCTACGGAGGCCCGCAGGTCCAGCGAGCACAGGATGCTTGCCTGCCTTGAGGGACTCAGAAGAGAGCCCCGCAGCAATTATGCACTTCATGACACTCTCGTGGTTTGCGTTAGAGAAGGCCTTCGGGGAAGGAAGAATATGGCTCAATTAATTAGAACCTGTTAGCAAACTCCAACTATTACCCTATTTAGCTTTTCAAATCACTGGTATATGAAATACCCACAAGGTTTGGAAAGGAAGTGAGACTGAGCAGTCAAGTAAGCTGATTTGTCTAACAGGACCCAAGCTCTAACGTGCATTCTCAGACTCTGAGATGCTGGCTGCCACTAGACTTTAACCACAGACCTACCCTCTGGTTATCACTTCCCTAACTGAATAGTTTCCTCTTTCTCAAAGCTCACCGAATGCTGCATGAATTACATTTAAGGCTTCATTAGGGTAAATTTTTCATGAATGGACAGTTAATTTAATATAAAACCAATGTATATAATGAGTGTTTTCATAATTTAGCTTGTTCAGAAGGAAGAAAGAGGAAAACTCGCCTTAGCTTTGTAGTCTCGGAAGGTTAATAATCGTGATGACCATGGATGACATGATATGAAACACTAATATTTATGAATCAATTATGAAGGCTTATGTTGAACTTTGATTTCAGGTGCTGCTTCCCTAGCTGTTTGCCATAGCCCTGAACACTCTAGAGTTGCGATCTATCACAGTTAATGGCTCTTGATAATTATCCAGGCATCAATACGTTATTCCAGCCATATATTTCTTGTTCTAACAGCATTTCTGAAAAACGTACAATGTTTTCGTGGAACAGAATCATACTGTATTCAGATTATAATTATACAACATAAACTTCTCAGTAACTTTATCTCAGATATTCCTTTGTGCTGGCTAGTTTTATGTCAACTTGATCCAAGTTAAAGTCATCCGGGAGGAGGAGGGAGCCTCAATTGAGAAAACTTGTAGGATATTTTCTTAATTAGTGATTGATGGGGAAGTGCCCAGTCAATGGTAGGCGGTGCCGTCCCTGGGCTGGTGGCCCTGAGATCTTTAAGAAAACAGACTGAGCAAGCCACGATGAGCAAGCCCGTAAGCAGCACCCCTCCATGGCCTCTGCAGCAGCTCCTGCCTCCAGGTTGCTGTCCAGTTTCAGTTCCTGTGTTGAATTCCTTCAATAATGGACAATGATATGGAAGTGTAAGCCAAATAAATCCTCTCTTCTCCAAATTGCTTTGGTCATGGTGTTTTATCCTAGCAATAGTAACCCTAAGACACTCTGATTTTCTCCTTGACAACTTTCATGAAGGTAAGGGTGTTGGGTGGCCATCTCAACGACTGATGCTTGTTATTAGCTTTGTATCTGTTTCCTGGAGTTTTCGTTGTTTTGTTTGACATGTAGTGTGGTCAGGACTTGATTTTTAAAAGATGTATTTTTAGTTTACTAAGTCATAGTCTTTTGAGTGGTGAGGTGGGTCAGTGCAGAGTGCTGAACTAAGGTGAATGAGGCCCTGGGTTCCATTCCCTGTGCTGAAAAGAAAAAAGGAAAGGAGGCAGAAAGGAAGGAGAGAGAGATGATCAAAGGAGAGACAGGGAGAGAAAGAAGCTCTTGACTTGAGTTACCTTTTGTTCCAAAGGCATTGCACACTGGCCTTATGCAGACCATGAGCAGGTTTATCATGGTAGAATTGTTTTGTTTTGTTTTGTTTTGTTTTGTTTTGTTATTTTTTGAGACAGGGTTTCTCTGTGTAGCCCTGGCTGTCCTGGAACTCACTCTGTAGACCAGGCTGGCCTCGAACTTAGTAATCTGCCTGTCTCTGCCACCCGGGTGCTGGGATTTAAGGCGTGTGCCACCACTGCCCGGCTGTCATGGTAGAATTTGATGTACCTCCTTCCAGCCTATATTGTTCTGTCATCTCCTAATTCCCACAGTCGTATTTCATAGATTTAGTTAACTTGACCAGCCCCATGGAAATTTAGAGCTAAGATCTTTGTATGAGATTTTCAAAATAAGAAATGACGACACAAAAATATGATCTCAAATATTTTTAGAAAGCCCAGAGGAGTCAAATTAAACTTTGGTTTTCTAGGCCTCGTTCCTTTAAGATTTAAGGGAGTGTTCTAATTTGCAAAATGTTGCTATGTGGCTATAATCACAGAATGTAAAGTCTTTAGTTACATGGTCATAGATGGCCTTGTTTGTATTGAGTTTATGGTGTATTATAGAAAATAGAGTGGCTGGTGGTAAGAAGCAAGCTGAAGCACATGGACTTATGGGAAAAGCATCAGAGTAAAGCCAATAACTAACCCCCCAACATGCACACACGCACACATATGCACATGTACACACACAGTAGTAGCAGACAGTTGCTTCTGAGTTTCCTCTCTCTGGAACTCATGCAGCTGATGAGAGAGGAACTGACTGCGTCACTGAGTCAAGGCGCAAACTATCCTCTGCTGGGTAATTTCACTCTCTTACAGCTCCCAGGGAACTGCTTGGGTGCACACAGAATGGCTTCCTGAGCAAAGTTCACGTGTGGCGGAGTTTTAGAGCTCTGATTATGCTCTGTGATACTCTGAGTTAAATGATAGGAAAATCTGATACGAAAGGAAGGGCAGAAGGCAAGCATGAAGGCTTTCCTCCCCCAGTTCAGAAAAACAACAACATAAGAAACGTTCTAAGGGATGCTGATTCTCAACCCTGAACAGCTACCATTAGGAGGTTGGAAGGATGCTGGAATATGAAGAGTGCTACACAACCACTTTACCAATTTGTCATTTTACATGTCATATCCAATTGCCGCAAGGTATATGAGCATGCCTACACACATACGGTGCTTGTCATCTCCTTCATCTAGGTATCACAGAGAGTTAACTACCAGCCACATAAAAACCTATTGTATTTGTATTGCTAAGTGCCCTACTTTGAATTTCTCAGTGGGTCTGTTAATTTCCCTGTGAGATGATTTAGTTATATCCAAAAGCATATTGTGAATGATGAATACGTGTTAAGGAATAATTCATCTTACTAGTAACCTAGCTCCTGGAAATATCCACCTGATCCTAAAACTGCCCCACTTGGTTAAACCCTGATGCTGTCCAGTAAAACACTAGCAATGGGCTCTAGAACTGAGATAAAACAAGATTCCATGAGCCACACCATTCACTCCTTGTACCACATTAAATTTTTTGACTTGTTAGGTAAACAAAGAGTAGTCAATGGCAGGGAGTGACCATTTTAATATTGGACATTTCGTTCTTATTTGATTTGGAGATTTACTTAAATTACAGAAAAGAGCTGGTAAGTACTCAATAGGCATTGGAGGTGTGAGGAATTGGACAGATACAACATATCAAAATAAATAGATATCACACAGCATGAAGAAGTTTGGCTTCCATGGCTTACTCTGCTAAATTAAAACCCAGTACTGAGTTACTGAGGTTACTAGAAAAAATGTGTTTGTCATACATGTATGCTTTTGTGCCACTAGTTTTTGACCAGGCTTCCCTTTCTTCATGCTCTTGATGTGGCTGTCCCTAATCATAAACTTCCTTCATGTGGTTCTTCTCCAGGAAGCCCAGACCTACCATCAGGCTGTGTCCTGCACGCAAGACCCATAGGGTTTTTGTCTTAAAGAAGAAAGAAAGACATATTTATTATTTTATGTGTGCATATTGCCTGTATGTGTATAAGTATGCAAGTTTGTATGTATAAATGAATGTAGTATTTATGTATGTATGAATGAATGTATGTAGAATACAGGAATGTATGTAGTATTTCGGTTTGCATCAATGTATGAATGTAGTATATAGATAGGTATGTATTTAGTATATATGTATATATGTAGTATATGTATGTATGTGCATGTACCACATATGTTCCTTATGCCTACTGGGGTCAGAGGATGACACCAGAACCCTTAGAATCAGTGTTAGAGACGATTGTGAAAAAGCTCTCAAAACTGAACACAGGTTCTCTGCAAGTTCTCTATCAAGTGCTCTCAACCACTGAGCCATTTCTCTAGCCCTGTCATTTTGTAAAATTGAGATATATGTTTGGTTCTTAGACAGTATTAACCTAAAAGAGGTACAAGCCATCAAGAGTAGTGAAAGAAATCAGAGAGGGGAGGGACTAGTCAGGACTAGAAGAATGAACGGTAGTGAAAAGGTTCTCACTGGACACCAAGAGCATCTGGGTCTCATGGTAGAATCTCAAGGGAACTTTACAAAATGAATCCACATCTAATTATGAGCATGTCCACATGCCTGGCTCTTTGCCAGGCACCAAGTATGTTGCAGAGAGCAGTGAGGGCAAATCTTTGTCTTAACAGAGCTTGTGTTCAAGCAGGGGAGACAGACAATGGATAGTATATAATATTGGTACTAAACATACAAAATAATATAGAACACAGGGTAAATGTAATAGATAAAATATATGAATTATACAACATATGACCCTTACAAATATTCAAAAACATACTAAGGGGACCAATTCTAAGCATGTAAGAATGACCTCTTGGTATGAGCAAGATGGTTCATATGCCTTTACTTCCACAAGGCTACATGTGATATTCCACAGTGGGAACTACTAAGGGAATTACTGTATATAATTCACATGTTTACCCACCCACCTGGAGCACAGCAGGAGCAATCCATGTAGACATAAAGGCAATTCTTTCTCAATCGTGTAAGTGATCTTCAAGTGAGCAGGAAGCAGCCCGTAAAGTACAGGCTTCCTTCATGTACAGCTGGGCAGAACCCGTCATCACACATGGGAGACAATGCAAATGGATGGAGGGCTCAGTGCCAATATACCCATTCCATGACTGCGGAAGGACTTTGTGGGAACTTCCCAGATTACACCCAAAGATGCTCAAACCTTGGATCCAAAATACTATCATGCTTCCACGCGAACCTTTACAATCCTTCTGTAGGCATTCAAATCTTCTCTAGAATAGTTCTCTCTTATATAGACACTGAAAAAACAATTGCTATAGTTTAATACTCAGTAGGAAGAAAAAGAAAAGAGAAGAAGGCCTGGGAGTGTTGAGTGTGGATGCAACTCATTTTTCTGATTCCTTCCTTCCTTCCTTCCTTCCTTCCTTCCTTCCTTCCTTCCTTCCTTCCTTCCGTCCTTTTAGGATTTTGGTTGAATATACAGGTGTATAAGCCACAGACACAAACACTGTCTGGACCCTCTTACAGAATATTGGTTGAAAATGCTTTAATTTTGTTTGATTTACCAAGGCCTTGAATAACTTGCTATTGTAAACTCAGTGCTTGTGTTTTGTAAACTGGGGAAGCATTTATGTGATGGGTCTCCATAGATATCTGTACTGGAGTGGCAATATAGAACAGAACATGTCACTAACTTTGCTTTGAGAGAGCTAAGTTGTTTTGATGGCATATAGAAGAAGTGGTTTCCCAGTGCTTTCTGGGTTGAGAAAAACAAGTGAGTGAGCAAAATAACCAACAAATCTGCCATCACAGCGAAGAATAGCAGGAGAGAGGCTCAGCAGCAAATCTCCAAGCTTTATCCTAGCTAGTAGTTGTTGAACGGTAAATTAACACAGTTGGAGCACATCAATTTTTCATCTTTAGTGAGCCCACATAGTAAAACAAAGTTTTCTGTTCCTGGACTTACAAAAATGGAAGAAACAGTTACTGATGGTCAAAAATAGGCAAGCAAGCAACGTGCCGCTTTAGAAACAGAAACACAATTAGGCTTCACATCAGAACTTTAGCCTTGGGAACAGAAGCAAATACACCATGGTGTGTTCCAGCACCCTAGGCGTGTATTCTCCTTTCTAAGTCATACTATCGGTGCTGGGGTTTCCATCCTGCGATGTCTATGGCTTCTGCTATGTGGGAGACATCTTGAATTCTCCTCAGGGCTACTGAGTGCCGACTACTAGCAGCAGACATGTGTGTAGCAAGTATAAGACTAGATCTGGAAATGTGGCAACGTGTCCTTTTCTGTATACACTCAAGGTTGATGCGGCAGTGACTATTGAGGATTGAGTAAGTGGAGAATAGATGGTGAGAAATTTGGAGGTGTGGTGTTGAACTTACTGATGTATACTGAATAAAATTGCTGTGTCAATTATTTTTACCCCCTTTCAAGTCACTCAAATTGACATAAAATATATGGATACAGGCCTCTATTTCCTACCTTACTTCCATCCCTTTGTGCATCCCTCCCGCCCTCCCTCCCTCCGTCCCTCTCCCCTCCCTTCCTCCGTTCCTCCTCCCTCCCTCCTTCTTCCCTCCCTTCCTCCCTCTCTCTCCCTTCTTTCCTCCTTCCTTCCTTCCTTCCTTCCCCCTTCCACCCATCTTTGTTTCTTTTCTTCCTGTGATGTATGCATATGCATGTGTGTGTGTGTATGTTTGCACTTGTTGGTTATACATGTACATGTGCACACATGAACACAGAGGTCACAGGTCAATGTTGGGTGTCTTCTTTAGTTGTTCTCCACGTCAGTTTTTCTGACTTGTTTCTCACTGACCCTGAAGCTCAACACTTTAGCTGATTTGCCAGCACACTGGAAGGCTCCTCCTGTCTCCACTTCCCCAGTGCTGGAATTGGAAGCCCATGCTGCCCAGCTTGCACATGGCTACTGAGATCCAAACTCTGTTCCTGATTGTTTGTGGAGCAGGTGCTTCACTTACCAAGCCACCTTCCCAGAACCCACTTTTTCTTTTGTTTTTCTTCCTCCTTCCCTTCTTCTTTCTCTTCTTCCTTCTTTTAATTCCCTTTCTCTTTCTACATGGAACTTGGTCTAGTTCTCATAATTAAAACAAGACTAAGTTTGTCTTAAACATCTGTACACAACATGGCACGTTTAATAAGACACAAGCCCACAAATAAAGTCACCAGGGTCCATGGTACATCATTCCTCTCCAGTTATGCCCATTTCTTGGGTATATATGTAACAGGGATTAGCTTGATTTTTTCCTCTTTTTAATTATTACTGTCTAAGCTTCCATTTGATAATTTTCTCATTAATGTTTTAGCAACAGAAAGTCAGCAGGAACTTATTTCTTGAATTACTTTTTATGACCTTCTACAAAATGATAATTACAAAGAGAGAGAGAGAGAGAGAGAGAGAGAGAGAGAGAGAGAGAGAGGCCTAGAAAACTTGTAAAAAATTAAGCTTATGAAGTAGCTAAAAAGATCCCTTCATGCTGGTGTTGATTTCAAAATTAACATTTGGTTCATGTGCTTCTAAAATAATCACTGACCCTTACCTTGTGGACTTTCCACAGGAAATGAATACAGCAGAAATTACTTTGACCCACTGAAGGGGGAGGAAATAAACTCAAGGCAGAGCTGGATGGAGGTCAGCAGACGGGGTGAGAGAGAATTAAGTATGTAATTTTTGTGTCAGAATATTCTCTTCCATTCATGAAAATGAGGTGGCAAAGATCACACGGGCGGTTCACAGCTTACAATTTAAATGGTAGTT
Organism: Rhynchomys soricoides; assembly: GCA_019843965.1. NCBI lineage: Eukaryota > Metazoa > Chordata > Mammalia > Rodentia > Muridae > Rhynchomys > Rhynchomys soricoides. The sequence goes on along the minus strand of JADRCH010000055.1, from coordinate 5,954,994 downwards.
TTCAGCCGCACACAACGCGATGGGCAGAAGATGAGGGAGGCAGGGAGCTCTCAAGGACAGCTAGCCTGTGGGATGAAAGATGCAGGATCAGATTTCATCTGCTGCTTTTGTGCATGGCTTGGTGCCATTCGGAGACTGTCCTGGGGACAGCAACACTTTGCAAATGCTTTTCTGCTCTTGGAATTTAAAAGGAGCACTCTGCAGTCACGCATGGCCAGCCAGTACACTGCCTGTTTTCTTCAGTGCAGGAAATGATCACTGAGCTGGCAAGCATGGAAGCACAGAGACATGTCAACAACTCGTTCTTCTGGGGGTTTTTTCAAGATTAATTTCTTAATGTAACAAATATTGGAGTTTTATATTACATTCATTTTATTTCACCATCCCTCCTCCTCAATTCGTGTTCATCCTTTTTTCTACATCCAAGCAGTGTGAAATATGTGATATTTTGTTTTTCTCTTTATTATCTTTTTTTTTATTAATTCTCCCCTTTAGAATTGTTTGTCTTTCATTATAGTCTCCTCTTATCTTCCCCCCGCACCCCTTTCTGTATGTGTATATGTGCATGTGTGTGTATGTGCATATGTGCATGTGTGTATCTGTGTTGTATATGTGTATATATGTGTGTGTCTGTGTGTCTGTGTGTGAGTCTGTGTGTATATGTGTGTGTATGTGTGTGTGTGTGTGTGTATATGTGTTTTCATTGCGCTGATTTTTTTTTTGCAGCTTGACACAATCTAGAGTCAGCCTGGAGAAGGGATATCAGTTGAGGATTGGCCTATCAGATTGGCCTGTGGGCATATCTATGGAGAAATTTCTTGATTAATGATTGATGTGTGAGGGTCCAGTCCACTGTGAGCAGTGCCACCCCCGGAAAGGGAGGACTTTGGGGGCAAAAAATGCAATCTGGATACGCCATGAGAACAGGCCAGTAAGCAAGGTTCCTCTGTGGCCTCCTCTTCAGTTTGTCTTCCAGGTTTCCATTTTGATTTTTCTCAAAGATGGATGGTGATGTGAAAATGTAAGCCAGGTAAACCTTTCCATCTCAAGTTGATTTTGGTGAATGATTTATCACAGCAACAGAAAGCAAATCATCCCCCTCCCCAGCCAGACACAGATGTATAGATTCAGCAGAAGAGAGGTAGCATGTGATATGTGTCTTTCAGAGGCTGGCTTATTTTGCTTATCACAATCTTTAATTCCATCCATTTTTTTTTTTGTAAGTTTGAATCTAGTTGTGGCTATATAAATAAAAATAATGTAAATGTAAAATTGTTCCCTGGGTCCCTACCACTTAGAAGATGGTTTACAAAACACTCTAGGGTTTATGAAGGGTCACATGGGGATAATGACAGTCACTACTGTTCCTTAGAGTAAGGCTCAATCCAGATGACATAAAAGACAACTGTGTACCTGATATCAAGTGTGTATGTCTTAGTGGAATCCTGGGCTAAATTCTTACACATTGCAGGGTTCAAATAAAAAGCAATGGTTATTTGACACAACAGTTCTCAGTGAAGCAGATTTATCTTTCATGATGCAGAAATCACTGATGCCATCAAAACACACAATGTCAAAATGAGGGCTGAGAATTGGAGACAGTTTTTCACCTGTCCCTCTAGAGTCAGTTGGTGAGCTAGAAGAATGTGTGTCAACTCATCTCATTGAAAATGTTACAATGAAACCACTTACAAGAAAATGATAAAATACCACCAGGCTGAACTATAAAATCTCAACCTGTTAATTTTCTAAATAAACCTGAGAGGTTAGGGCACATCCCAGTGACTACTGGGGAGGCAAGTTAACTGAGTCATTAGTTTAAGCTTGTTTTTCAACCCATAGAGAGCATAACATAAACCTTGGGAGTGTGAGGATCCTCTGACTAGGAAGTATGTCTCCATATGCTATGCTTGATGAAGAGACTCTAGACTGGTAAATTCTGAAAAGAAAGATGTTGGCCAAGCATCCCTTATTAGAGAGCTTAGGTCCAGAAGCGTTTCAGACTTTAGATCATTTTTCAGATTATGGAATGTGTGTTTTGGAATACGCTGGGAATGAAACCCAAGTTTAAACAATTATTTGTTCTGTACACATCTCCTAATGTCTGGGAGCCAACTTGTACAACGACTTTGTGCATGGGTGTCATGCCCAAGACTTATGTACTTGTATTATTGTGCCAACAGGTGACAGTTTTGGACTTTTAGTACATTTAGGAATTAACATGTTCAGGTTGGGGATGTTTAACCTGAATCATCCACTTCTCTTCTGGGCTAATATTGCCCAGCCCCTGTGACTAATCTGGAGTCTGAGTCTTAGAGCGGACAGGCCATTCTGTATCTACCATATGAATTACTTTACTCATTGCTGTGACAGATATGGGACAAAAGCAGCTAAGAAAGGCTTTGTTATGCTCACAGTTTGAGGGTTCAGTCTGTGATGTTGAGGAAGTTACAGCATCCCTTGAAGTAGCTGCTGCTGTTGCACCTGTAGTCAGGAAGCATCAAAAGATAAATGTCCTTTGCTGCCCAGCTTTCTTTCTCCTTACGTTAAGTCTGAGGTCCTAAGGCAATGGAAAGGTGCCGTTGACAGTTTGCATAGGTCTTCCTGCCAAAATCAGAACAATCTAGAAAACTCTGTTATTGACACTATCCAGAAGTTTGTCTCCTAGGTAATTCTAGACCACAGTAGCACAAAGGTGATGGTTGCAGGATCAGCTTGCTCTACAGTTCCTGCCCCATTCTGGAACTATGGGTCACATTATTTCCTTTCTTAGTCATTTAACTTTGCCCAACATGAGTGATTGACCTGGAGTCTGTATTTCATGAACATGACAATTCTAACCCTAAATTTTGCAACCCGAATGGCATCAATTAGGAAAACGTTAATGGAGGCTCTGCATGGGAAAGGTCTCTGTGTCTTGTGTGGTTGATGCATCTTTACCATCTTCATCTCAACCTAAAAGTTATGTGATCTATATTTGCTATAAGAGTCAATGAGCATTATGCAAAAATGAATGGACTGCATATGTATGCATATGATAGTGTGTGTGTGTGTGTGTGTGTGTGTGTGTGTGTGTGTATGAAACTGTGAAGGGCAGCGTACTCAGTTACAGCAGCTTGCAATTATCTGTAGTGTGGGCTGTCACAGTCAAGTTCTACCTTTGCAGAGCAGCAGGCTGGAATCTGAAGGGCAATTTCTATGTTGGGTGTTACAGAGCACACTTCTCTGAGAAAGCTCAGTCTGTTCCATGAAGGCTTTCACCCAATTGGTCCATTATATTTTGATAATCCACTTGGTTTCTTTAGAGTTTAAATGTTAGCCTCTTATCAAAGTGAGCTGTTAAGTATCCAAGGGAAAAATAGCTTCACAGAAACTAGTCTGATTAAGGAAGTGCATACCAGAGTCAAGCTGACACTTAAAACGAACTGTCACAGGTTGTATTTAGTCATTCAGTTACAATGATGCTTTATAAGGTGCTGAAGTCCATAGATTTGACATGCTTAATGTCAACCCTTGGCTCCTATTTTCATTTCCTTGTTTTTTCTTGTCATCATCGAAGTTATTAGATGCATGTTAGTTGTTATAATTATTTGTTTCGTGGCTTTCTTTTCTACTACCCTGAAGATGGCCTTAGGATCTGGATAGTACTCGACTCACAGGTGATGCTCAATGTCTATTTACTGACACTAAATACATATTTATGAAAATAAAGATTAATGAAAGCTCACATACTCTGTACCCTCTGCACGCCCACTGCATGTCAGAGAATAATTGAACAAGCCAAACAACTAAAAAGAAGGCATCCTGTGCTAAGTGTGTCCTGCAAAGCTAGCAGGAAGCTTGGTTACCATGTCATTCTCATGATGTTCCTCGTTCATGGGCAAGGGTATTGAGTTGTTGAATTTGATGTAAGAGACTGCTCCCCCAATGTGCAGAGCTCCTAAGAGGCACTGCTGAGATTTAGATGTAGACGTTGCTCTTACCAAGCCTATGCCATGCTGTGTGCCTTCTGAAGACAAAGATTCTATAGCAATCTCAATGGGGTACTAAGTACATTGGCATGGAATTCCTCATCCCCGCATCGGAGAGAGCTCACTGCTAACTTCCACATAAGATTTTTTTATGAGCTATATATATAAGCTTTATACCTTTTGTTACTGTCCCTCTAAGAGTTATAAAGCATCAGGCAATACTTGTTTGAAGGCATGCGTCTCTAACATGCAATCTACAAAGTAGACCGTCTCCCTCAGCTGTGGTCTGTGCTGGCTCATGGCAAGGAAAGAAAATTTGTAGGTCACCTGATACTTGATCAAGCTATCTGGAATGTTCAAGGAGTAGGAGCTGCTAACTTCCTAAGGTCTTTTTATGTCATCCCCTCAAACATTTCAGCGACTCCAACAGCCTTAGCATTCCAAGGCCTCCTGTTATGGTCTATACTGGATTACTTTTCTAACACTGGTCTGCAAAGAGTCTCAGGTATAGACAGAAAGGGGAGGTCTAGAAATAGCTTGGAGAATGAGAACTCCAGAAGGGTCTTCTAGAATAAATCACTTCAGAATTGTCCCACTCATGGACAGGGGATTGACAAGTAAAAGAATCAGAAGGGACAAATTAAAAACAACCCAATAAAAATTGTACATAGTTTGTCCTTAGAAGAAGAACTATGTGATTGACATGCTTACTATGTGTGTGCCTTCCTAGTTCTGTGATGAGGGGAAAGATGTCCATCTAGGTGACATTTTAACCTCTCTTTAAGATTTTTAATCTTAACATTTTAATCTGAACATCTAAATAGCACACGTGACCTTTGGGTTTTCCCATGTAAAGCCTATAGATATGCAGTACATCATACTCGCATTGGCCATGCTGTGGTCACCTCAATCGAAACTTAAAGGTGACCATATGTATATATTAACGAAGGCAAGGAAAATCTTACCCTTTCCAGTATTCTTCTAAGATTTGAAGATGGAAGTGTATTTCTGTTTACAGTGTGTATCAAGCTAGCTGGATAGAGTTTGTTGTAGAGTTTCCTGTTTTCAGATGGCCTAGAGCTAAAGTGTGAGCCATTTACATAAATGCAGGCATTTCTGTGCAAACCAGGTGGGCCAGATAAAGTGCCTCTGGGTGTGCAGGGATCAGGGACTGTCTCAGAGTCCTGGAATGGGGGAAGTGAGCCAAGGTCACTTTGCCTCTCCTACCTGCAGTCATATCCCAAGCTAGATTAGCACCATATCCAGTGCAAAGTAAGATGCTCAAGATAGCATACAATATTTAACACGTGGGCAAAACCCATATGACCATCTCAGGTGATGCTCAGGTAAAAGGAAAGATGACAAACAATACTTTGTCACTTTGAAGGATCACAGGAGGAACAAAGGAGGTGGCGGTTTAATGTTTAATCTGTAAGATTTCCATTTTCCCAGTATATTATGTTAAAAATAAGTTACTGTATTATGGATAATAAAATCCTCTTAGTCCATATAAGAAAGAAATGAAGTCATAATTCTCTGTACCTAGTTAATGTTAAAACAATGAAGGTGAATATGATTCCACATGCTTTTGTGGTCAACAGATGGAAGGTCAAAGGCAGAGACTTTGGATCAGGAATCTCTCAGATGTTCCACTGAGGACCTGGATGCCCACAAAGAGGGTGAGGAAGCTGCTCCAGCAAACACTGAGGAGTCTGAGAAGCAAGCTTGGAGAGGCACCATTCTGCTTGGAGGCTCCACATCAGGACAGGTCAGCAATAAGCATTTCTAAGCCTTTTGATGATCTGCTATTAAAATGACATGTTCAAATGTCAGCCCTACACAATGTCCACTGGCGTTGCCTCACACCACACCTTATTAGGATGTGTGGTTTGATTTGTGACTCTCTGAGATTTTGTTCCTATCTTTCCAAATATATTTGACCAGGCAGAAGTTATAACAATCACCAATGCTGCCCTGGCCTTTGCAAAATTTAGTTGTACTTCATCTGGTTTGAGTTTGTGTTGCAGTGGTCACTTCTAGCAGACTTGGAAGTACTTACCACAGAAGCTCACCTCGGGTAAACTTATTTGGATATAATAAACTACTTGGAAACGTTTGTACAACATGGCATTAAGACTTGAATGTTCTAGGATCTGTGAGGTTGCCATGTAGGGATTTAAGTTGAACCTTCTAATTTCTGTGACTTCAGAGGCTCTGATTTTCATGTCTGTCCTTTCTATATAATATTTCTGAACAATGTTACATAATGGCAGGCTTTGGTCCATGAAAGAAAAGAGAATGTTGCTTCTTTATCAATCTCAAACAAAGAGACAAGAATCCCATATGTGTTGTGTTGTGTGTATGTGTGTGTGTGTGTGTGTGTGTGTGTGTGTGTGTGTGTGTGCGCTCCCGCGCACGCATGTGGAAAATGTGTGATGATTCAAAAATTTCATCAAGGGAGACAGATTTTTCTCAGTAATGTCTTTTATAATAATAGTGAATGAGCTGAAATACCATTGACTTCAAAAGTCAAAGGAATAGCTTAGTTGGAGTGGGCAGGTGGCATTCTCTAATCAGGAGTGTGGCAAGTCCATAATGGTGTCTAATTTATTCCTTTGTGCCACTTAGAGCTGAACATGCTGGGTCCATTAAGGGTATGTCTATTTTGAGCTTGTTCATGTCAGTGACCTGAATTAACAAGTACATCCAGAGCCTCCTACGGCTCTAGTAGTGGGTTGAATTGTGTCCTCTAAGAATATATTCAAATCCTGCCCTCCAGTACCTGCACATGTGATCTAATGCAGAGCAGACATACAGGATTTGGGGTAGGCCCTTAACCCAAAGACTGATGTCCTTTTAAAGGAGAGAGAAATTATTTGAGACATAGACACACAGAGGGGAAAAGCTCTGGAATGACATGCTTATCAGCAAAGGAATGTTTAATGGTTTGAATAGGGATGACCCCCAAAGACTCATGTGTTAGAATGCTTCATTCACTAAAAGTGGCACTATTAGAAGGTGTGGCCTTGTTGGAGGAAGTACATCACTAGCTGAGGTCTCAGAAGCTCCAGCCCAGACTCAGTGGCTCACATTTACAAGAAGACCTGCTGCCTGTGGATCCAGATGTGGAACTCCCAGTTCCTTCTCCCATGCCATGTCTGCCTGTTCACAGCCATGCTTCCCACTGTGGTGATAATGGACTAAGTCTCTGAATCTGTAAGCTGATTCCAATGAAACGTTTTTCTTTATGAGAGTTGTCATGGTCATGGTATCTTCACAGCAATAGAAACCCAAACTAAGACAGAAGGCTATGAATGGCTATCAATTACCAGAAGTTAAAAGAAGTGGGGAAATTTTTCTTTTATAGTCTTAAGGAGGAAGCTATTCCAAGCTCTTGATTTTAAACTTCTGGCTGCCTACACTGTAAGACAATAAATTTCTGTCATTTAGAACCAAAGAGTTTGTGATAATTTGTGAGTACACATGTGTGCCTACCTTTTTATGTGTGGGTGGTGTGTGTACCTGTATACTTGGAGGCTTGAGGTCTATCCTTTATGTCTTTCTTCAATTACTCTCTACTTTTATTTTTTGAGATAAAATCTCTCACTGAACCTAAAGCTCATTCATCTGTCTAGCCAATGAAATTCAAGGGATTTGCCTGTTACAGACATGCATGGCCATATGTAGATTTTTATGTAGTTTCTAGAGATTTGGACACAGGTCCCTGAGCTTGCATGGCAGACACTTGATTGACTGAGCCAAGATAATCTTGAAAGGAAACAACAAGACAACCCATGTTCTAAGCCAACAGATCCCATGAGGGAAACTTTGCCTCTTCAATGAATTATAACAGTGGTATGTGTTTTTTTATGAGCTAGGATATAAAGCAGTTGTTCTCCACCTGTGGGTATACAGTCCCTTTAGGGGTCAAACAACCCTTTCACAGTGGTCACTTAAGACCATCTGCATATTATATATTTACACTACAATTCTCAACAGGGGCAAAATTACAGTCATGAAGTAGAAACAAAATAATGTTATGGCTGGGGGAGTAGGTCACCACCACATGAGGACCTGTATTCAGAGGTTGTAGCATTAGGAAGGTTGAGAACCACTGGTAAAGGGACAGTGAGGTAAAAGGGAACATTAAAAATTGCCATTGTGTATAAAATTTATTTTACATTATGATTTTGTGAGATGCACATTGTGTTAGGTCAAAAGCTCACATTTCAATTTTAGTTTTGTAGCATGTAGTACCAATTCAGCTGAGTCAAAGTTCTTCAGGCTCTCAAGATGGCAATCCTGATCCTTTAAGATGTTATTTATATCCATAAACTGTGAGAGGTAAATTGAGGATCACAGTGCCCATGTATGAGCTTCTTACAAGGCTTTTATACAAAGTGCCAGCATATGGCAAGATTAGTAAGAACAAATCCCAAGCGCTTGCATGGTTTCCACCTGCCTATAGTGCGAAGACATAAACACGTTCATGAGAAACAGAATTTGTCATAGATGTGGCTCTTTTCTGAACTCTCTACCAATAAAACCTATGATCCTCTCCTAATCTATGTGCCTTAACTTTTGTATGAAAGAATTAGGTGTGTTGGCACAGACAACAATCCCAGCACTTTGGAGAAGAGTGAAGAGGGTCACAGGTTGTATAGTATGTCTGAGGCCACTCTAGGCCACAGGATACTCCTGTCTCAAAAACAACATAACTTACATGTAAGTTGGTCTGAGATGATTGATTAAATAACTGGGAAGGAAATAATGTTGTTATAAAAACATTGCCAGGATCATGCTGGCAAAGATACCAACTTAGCAGTCAGAACTCTTGTAGAGACATAGCCAGGCCACTTTTAGGGTGTTGGTTTATGGGAAAGTCACTTGATTTTGCTGGTCTCAGTAACTTCATCTGGAACTTGAGGACTTGATAGTTTGGATATGAAGAATGTCAATTCTAAAGAATCTTACAGAGCAGGTTCTGATTAAATGGCAGGGGACACTACAGAGAAAAGTTTCTAGGGCCTGCTCTGAGCCCAATTTATATACTAATCTCACGTTCATTGTATCATGAGTCCTGTGACTGTGGAAGGATGTATTACATAAAGGAACAAATCTGCAATTGGGTCACATGTTTAGTTCTGATGGATCATGCACTCATTTTGGGTAGGAATGTTAGATGTTCAAGTGTCTGGAATTAACATCTTTCATTTTTTGTGAGTTGTTTTACACCATTGTTGAAGGCAGGAAGTAGTCTTAACTTTTTATTTTAATGGTAAACTTATAACAGACAAGCGTTTGATGGAGCTCGGAGGTAGAATGAGTCCCAGCTGAGGTGAGGACTGTTGTGGGTTTCTTCTCTTGCATCTTTATCTGTAACTGCTGACTTCTATTATGGTGGCACGATTTACCATTATCTCTCATCACAGAAGGCTGTGGCGAGAGATATAGGGCAACTCTGGAAAAAGGAATAGGATTCTTTACTATGGTTGCCAGGGATGGGGGGTGGGTGTTGTCTGATCCAGAGATTCTTTCTTCAAAGCTCATTAGAACTGCAGATTCAGATTATTGAGCCTCATGAAGAGAAAGAGAAGAAAGATGAAAGATCCATCGCATATCCAGAAAACATGTGTCTAACCAAGCACTATCCTGTAGGATCCCTAAAACATTTCCAGTCAGAGTAGAATGTAGAGGGGGAAGAGTTTGCCTTCTCACTTTGAAGAAGTATTTTGTGTGTGTGTGTGTGTGTGTGTGTGTGTATGTGTGTGTGTGTGTGTGGTATGTACTCTGTAGTCCTGTATACTGAGGTAATGTCTATCTTTGTTGCTGAGATGTATTTTTTTTATACAGCAGAGTAATGTATTCTGTTTACACATCCATTCTATTAGCCTGTGTCTTTTTATTGGGGACTTGATTCAAGTGATTTTGAGAGATATTAATAAGCAATGATTATTTTCCTGTTATTTTGACATTGTTGATGGTAGTGTATGTGTATGAATGTGTTTCTCTTCTATTAATTTTAATTGTGTGAAATTATTTATTTCTTGTGTTTTCTTAACTGTAATTAGCCTCATTGGATTTGAGTTTTAATTCTAGTATCCTCTGTAGAGCTATGTTATTGTTTAAATTTGGATTTGTCATAAATATCTGGGTTACTCCATCTATGGTGATTAAAAATTTTGCTGGATATGGTAGTCTGGGCTGGCATCTGTGGTCTCTTAGGGTATGCAAGGCTCTTCTAGCTTTCATAGTCTCTGTTGAGAAGTCAGGTATAATTCTGATAGTTCTGCTTTTATTTGTTACAGAGCCTTTTTCCTTGCAGTTTTTGATATTCTTTCTTTGTTTTGTACATTTGGTGTTTTGATTACTATGTGGCAAGAAGATTTTCTTTTCTGGTCCAATCAGCTTGATGTTCTATAAGCTTCTTGAATGTCTATAAGCATCTCATCTATGTTAGAGAGATTTTCTTCAATGATTTCGTTGAAGATGTTTTCTGGCCTTTGAGCTGTGAGTCTTCTCCTTTGTCTATTCCTATTATTCTTTGGTTTGGTCATTTCATAGTGTCTGAAATTTCCTAGACTTTTTGTGTCATAACCTTTTTGATTTTGCATTTTTTCTGTATTAATTTCTTCTATTGTATCTTCTCTGCCTGAGATTCTTTCTTCCATCTCTTAAACTCTGTTGGTGGTTCTTATGTTTGTAGTTCCTGCTCTCTTTCCTAGGTTTTCCATCTCCAGGATTGCCTCAGTTTTTGGTTTCTTTATTGCTTCTATTTCTATTTTGAGGGCTTGGACAGTTTAACTGATATTCTTCACCTGCTTGATTATATTTTCCTGTATTTCTTTGTACTTATTTGTTTCTTCTTTTAATGTTTCTACCTGTTTAAATATATTTTCCTATTTTTTTTAAGGATTTACTCATTTCCTCTTTAAAGGCCTCTATCTGTCTGTATAAGGTTGGATTTAAGATCAACTCCTTGCGTTTCAGTTTCCTTTAGATATCCAGGGCTTGCTGTAGGATAGTTGGGCTCTGGTGGTACCATATTGCCCTGGATCTTGTTAATTTTATTCTTACAACTGTCTTTTAGGCATGTTGTTTTTCCTGGTGTTGGCTGGATGACCTTGACAGTAGCAGGACTTCTTGGGAATGGAGGGGGAGTCGTGGGCCAGACAATGAAGGTTCAGAGACCTGACTCAGCTGTTTATGCCTCTGGTAGACCTTACTGGCAAGAGATTGGTCAGGGAATGTTTCAAATTGGTACTTCTTGGGGTCCCTATGGGCTTCTCCCCTAGCTGTGCTCCAGGTAAACCAGATTGGGAGAGGATTGGTGGGACAGCTTTCCAAGCTGGGTATTCTTGGGGCCCCCTGAACGCCTCCATGGGGAACCAGAAAGCTCTTAGGGTCCTGCAAGTCTCCTCGTGACCAAAGAACAGAACCAGTACCAGCTATTGGAGGTCAGGGGACCACATGCAACTCACCTCTACTGGCTGTGCTCCAGCAGATCAGACTGAGGGAGGATTGATGCGATGGCTTTTCAAGCTGTGTAATTTTAGGGCCCCACAGGCTTCCACAGAGAAACTGATAGTTAATATTTCTGTATTAATCTTCCCCAATGCAGTTGAGTTGTCATTATGTGAAGGGTTATAATCTGGTCTAATACTTCATGTGTATTATTTAAGCTGGCATAAAATAAACCCTTTAATAAGGCAATAGTGTACATTAATCATGTATCCACTGACAAAATTCTAAGCAATGTGTGTAGTTCAACCACAGGACCATTTGAATGAGGACTCTTATGGTTTCCATCTTGCAGACCAGTAATCAAAAGCATGGACAGGTTGAGTAACTTGAGAATGGTTTTAGAGCTAATAGGTTGTTGAGCCAGGATGTAAACCTAGGTAATTTTACACACCCCAATACACTGCTAATATTATATGCTATAAGCCTCTCCTTTCTTTCATCTAGCACTTTATATTTTAAAAGAATTGGTGTGCAAGCCTACAGGAGTGTCATACCCTTTACGTTGTTCTGCAATGGAATATAGACCAAGACAGTCTATAAGACAAGTGACCACGGCAATTCAGCTTCTATTTGATGATACATACTTGGGTTCTCCAGAGAAATGGATCAGGACACACAGACACATGCACATACATGCCTACACACATGCACATTAAGACCTTTAGTGAGAACTGGCTCACAAAGTCATGGACACAGAGGTATCTGCAGGTTGCATCAGTGGGGCTGATGCTATCAATCCCAATTCTCATTCAAAGGCTTGAGAACCAGGGGGGTCAGGAGGGGCAGTGGTATGCATCTTGAGGTTCAAAGTGCAAGCAGGAGTTCTCATGGCTGACAGCACTCTGGATGTCTTAGCTCTAATAGAGAGTGAAATTGGTCTCTCTTCCTTTAGTAGAGAGTGAAATTGGTCTCTCTTCCTTTATGTTGTGCTCACACCCTTAGCAGATTAGATGGTATCAACCTACCCTAGTGAGTTCAGAGACTTCCTCCTTGGCCCCAATTCCAATGTGAACCTTTTCTGCAAACACTCTCACAGAACTTCCTAAACAATTCTTCCTGGCCTGTGCATCCCATAACCCAGTCACCCTGCCAAATAAAACTAACTACCACAGACCAAGAAAAACAAAACTTAAGACATGCTTATAAAAGGTCAAAGATCCTGTGGCATCTCTAGCAGCTAAGCTGTGAAAAAATGGTCAAGAAAAAAAATTACGATTTTTAAAACTTTTAAAAATCGTATTTTTTGAATCAATCATAGTTGTGGACATTTATGGGGAAGAATGTGATGTTTCTCCATATATGTGTACTGTATGTATGATTAAATCAAATTAATTATCTTGATTTTCTCCTACTTAATAATCTTTATGATGATGCATTTGGAATTTATTCTTAGAATAACCAGTGAACTATTATTAATTACAGTTGCTTTGCTGCACAATGCACTGTGTTGCCCTAGCCCTCCGCCCCTCAGGACGGTCCTTGCAGGTAGAGGGTAAGAAGGTGTAAAATCAACAACACAGACTCTGGGAGCCAGGGAAGTGGAAGCAGACTTATTTCTGCTGGGGAGAAATAAGTAAGAGTGCGGAGTGCCTTTCTACCCTTCATCCATGTGCCCTCAGTCTGGTTCCCTTCACTCACTCTAACCTTCTTCATGTTGTCACAAGCAGATTTTCCCATTCTTAGAGCTGAGTAGCTTTTTACTTTGTAGATATTGTGGTACACTCTTTATCCATTTGACCACAGATGGACATGTTGGCTATTTTCATGTTTTCCTTATTGCGAACGGGGTTCCAATGCATAGGAGAGTCCAGATATCCCTATGGGATACCGGCCTTTTACCACTTCAATATGGACACAGGTAGGACTCTGGGTCTTATAGAAGTTTCATTTTCAGTTCTCTCTCTCTCTCTCTCTCTCTCTCTCTCTCTCTCTCTCTCTCTCCCCCCCCCCCCCCCCCAGTACATCCTCATCTTTGGTGTACCCACACCCTTTCCAGCATTTGTTGCTTTTCATCCTTATAAATGGAAGCAGCCCAGAAGGGTGACAGTGTGTCCTGGGTTAATTTGCTTTGCCCACCTGATTAATGATACTGAGTGTTTCCTGTATGTGTGTGTGTGTGGGGAGGGTGGTCGTGTACACATACACACACCCCCACACGCATGTATATGATGTATATGTGTACGCATACATATACATATAGATACAAAGTCTTCCTTTGATAAATATCTTTTGAGATTCCCTTACTTATTTTTAGACTGGATCACTTGCCTTCACAATGTTAAGGTATTCAGTGATTTTGGACATTTTGAATATTAACCCTTTGTCAAGTGTGCGGTTTACAAACGGTTTCTCTGATTCTGTAAGTTGCGTCTTCCATTCACAGTTTTGTTTTTTATGCAGAGGTTTTTAAGTCAGGTGCAATCTTCTTCATCAGCTTTGCCTTTAGTGTTTACACTTTTAAAGTCACACGGAGAAAAATCAGTGCTGAAACCAGTGAAACAGAGATTTTCCTTACGATGCTTTCCTCTGGAATTAATTTTTTTATTAACTAAGTTATTTATTTACTTTACATCTAGCTTCCTCTCCCTCCTCTCTCCCCAGTCCTTTCCTTTCACCTCCCAGACCTGTCCATCCCTCCTTCCTTTCTTCTCAGTAAAGGGGAGGCCTCCCAGGAATGTCAACCAACCTTGGCATGTCAAGTTGCATAAGACTAGGAATATCTCCTATTGAGGCTAAGATCAACAACACAAGTGACAGCTCATGCTGGGGAGGGTGTAGAGCAAAGGGAACACTCCTCTATTGCTGATGGGGGAGCTCCTTTGGATATCAATTTGGTGGTTTCTCAGAAAGTTGGCAGTAGATCTACCTCAATACCCAGCTATAGCAATCCTGGGCATATACCCAAAAGATGCTCCACCATAACACTGGGGCACTTGCTCAACTATGTTCATAGCAGCTTCATTTGTAATAGCCAGAAACTGGAAACAACCTAGATGCCCCTCAACCAAAGAATGGATAAAGAAAATATGGTATGTTTTTACCATGGACTACTCAGCTATTAAAAACAAATAGATCATGAAATTTTCAGGCAAATGGTTGGAACTGGACAAGATCATCCTTAGTGAGATATGAAGACCCAGAAAGACACCATGGTATATACTCACTTATAAGTAGATATTAGCCATAAAGCACAGGATAACCATGCTACAGTCCACAGATCCATAGAAGCTAAGGATCAAGAGGGACACTTGAACCCAGGGGGACACTTGAATCTTCTGGAATTTTTAGTTTCATTTCTTTCATTAAGTCTTGATTCATTTGGGGTTGATCTTCAGATACAGTATCAGGTAAGGATAGAATTTTGTGCTTCTGTATACGGTTATTCCATTTCCCAAGACACTGACTGAAGAGATCCTTCCTCTCTCTGTTGCCTGATACCTTTGCCATATTACGGGCCATAAGTGCAGGGTTACTTCTTGGATTCATAGTTCATTCCCTTGGCCAATGCATTTGTTTAATCAGGTCGTGTCAGGATTATGATCCTTCTATAATAGGTCTTGAAATCAGAATCACGGTGTCTGTAGTAGGTCTTTGTGCTCAAAGTTATTTTGGTTATTCACAACTCTCCACAGTTACATACAAGCATTAGAATTTCATATTTCTGTGAGAAATGACATTGTAATGTTGTTTGACATTGCATGAACCTATGGACTTCTTTGTGCAGTATGGCTATGTTCACAATGACAGTTATTCCAGTACATTGATATGATCTAACTTTCTATTGATTTGTGTTTTTTAAAAAAATTATTAGCACTTTAGAGTGTTTATGATGCAGAATTTTTTAAAAAAGATTACCCTCAGCTGACTATTTCTATGCAATTATAAATGAAGCTATTTTTTCCTAATTTATTTATTAGGTGGTCTTTTGTTAGCATGTAGAAATATCATTGATTTTTATATGTTGGTTTTGTGTTGTGAAATTTCATTTTAAAAAGCTATCCTTTCTAAGAGTTTTTGCTAGCTTTTATTATTTTCTAGGCACAAGAAAGTCTTCATCAAATAGAAGTACTCTTTCTACTGATCCCTATTTCTCTGTATTGCTTAATTTCTCTGGCTAGTATTGACAGTGGAAATCCTAAGTGGAAAAAGAGTGACAAGAACCTACTACTTATTATCTTGTCCCTAACGTTAGCTAAAAGGTTGTCATATATGACCTTTATGATATTTTAAATGTGGAGAGCTTTTGATTGTGAAAGAGTTTCGGCTTTTCAAAGATGATTTTTGGGAGTGTCTATTAAGATGGTTATAAAATTGAGCCATATATTTTTCCAAACACTATAGTAAATATTGCTTTGTCTATGTTGATGCATCCTTGTACCACAGAAATCGGCCCTACTCAATCACAATGAAAGATTCTTTTCATGTATTCTCAGTTGCACTTGCTGATATTGTATTGAGGAACTATGCATAGATATCTGTCAGAGATATTGTTCTATAATTTTCTTTCCTTATAATGCCTTCAACTTTGTTACCAGGATGTACCTCCTAAATGAAATTGGAATTTCCCCCTTCTCTTCAGAAGTTTTGAAGGAGTTGGAGTACTGGGCAGGGTTACATCCTAGTCTTGCCAGTGTCCCCAACATTTTCTCTGGGGCGACAGGAATGGGGCCCTTTGTAAAGGCCCTGGAGTGATGGGGAACCTTAAGGATTGTTTTTCTCCTGTAGAAACCGTGAATCCAGGCCAATTCTCTGCTAAACTCGGGAGGGCAGCATCAAGAGCACAGCCCTCTATTCGACAATCTTCTCACAATGTTCTCACACTGTGTTCTGTATGGGTGACTCAACCTTGCCACCAGTTCCGGGAATATTCATATTTCTGCTTTTGCCTATGGATTACTGCTAGCCAGATTTCTGTGAGGTGGAGGTGGAGGTGGAGGTGGGGGGCATTCACAAAACTCCTTTATTTATTAAGGAAAACAGTGATTTAAGAAACTTAACTATTCCTACTTTACTTACCAAACACACATTCTATTATTGTAGGAAAAAAACTCTACTATTCTCAAATTAGATAATCACATTAAAATAAAACAAAACAAACCCCACATTCCCTGTCCCCAATGCCTGGGTTCTTAGGTCTATCCTTTTCTGCTGGAAATCCAATCTTGGGTGATTTCTTTTCTGAAATCTTGTCTTAGTTTCTCTGTCAAACCTCCTTTTCATGCTTTGTTTTCCTTGAAGTTAAAACTTCAGTCTGTTTCTGTGAGTGTATCTGGTTTTCTCCAACAACACCCAAGAATTCAATAGCTAATTCTTGGCTATGTATTGAATAAGTGCTTGGCACACCATATTGAACAAACCAATAAGCTATCAAGGTCATGGATCCAGCTAGAACTTTCTTTGTGAAGTTTAGATAGTCTCCCACGGGTCTTTCTTTTGTCGTTATAGTTGCTGGAACTGCTTTTGTTATGTATCAGCTTGAGTTGTTGTAACAAAAATTCCATAGCTTAGAGGGCTCCAAATACAGTTCCGGAAGCTGGCAGTTTGAGTTCAGGGTGCCAATGTAGGTGGTTTCTGTGAGGGTCTCTTTCTGGTGAGTAAACGGCTCCTTTCTATCTGTGCTCTCCTATGATGGGCAGAGAGACAGAGACCCAGTCCTCTGGTTACTCTTCCCATAAAGCCATTAATTCTCTCCAAAGGATTCAACCTCATGGCTTCATCCAAACCTAATAATCTGGCACGAGCGCCAGCTTTAACAAATGAATTATGCGGGTGCCCAGGTCAGTCCGTAACGTTCTCTGTTGAAAACGCTATATTTTCATGCAACATTTCTACATAGATCTTAGGTCATGAAAAATTCATTTACCTTGAGTACTGGGAAGTGTACTTATTTTACAAGGGTTTTAGCTCAAGTGCTTCTTGTGGCTGAGTGCTTCGTTTATTTTAGGCTAAAGCTTTGGACAGGACAGAGGCCTGGGGCTGAGGATCTGCTGAGAGGTGGGGGCGCGGCCAGGCTCCGAGAGCTTGTCCTTTTTCTATCAAAGACACCAAAGTGCTTCTCTGTCTTCCTGGGAGAAGATTTTGACATGCACTTTTGAGGAGAAACAAAGTAAAATAAAACTCCTCATTTCATTGCTAAATATTTATAAAGTCCTCTCCAGTCATCTGAAGCCTTATTTGTCTCATGCTGATTCTGTGCCATTGATCAATTTGGAAGAAGTGAAGTCTTTCCAAACACTTACAGAATGAGAACCTTTGTGGCAATTTAGATGTCACACTTTGAGTGTGTAAAATGTCAGACATTCTCCAATGGCGTGACAGACAGGAGTTTGAAATGGAATCAAGAATAAACTCGGATTCAATGTTGCAAAGTTCCAACAACATTGATGATTTGTCTTTCAGCTGTTCTAAATAAAAATTCCAATTCCCTCTGTCCCAGAGCACAGTGAGATGGAATTTACAGGCTTGCATATATGCAACAGTGTGTAGTGAAATGGTATGTGAATTACCAATCCCCCCAACCCCCAAAAAAGGAAGGTTTTGCAAACACTATCTTAATGTCCATGATGTTTTGACTGGGTAACCAATTCACGGAGAGTGCTACCATGTGAATTTCATTTACATTATATGACTTCCAGGAAAATTTCCAGTACACTCAAGCCTTTAGACACAGGACATTGAGGTTATGTGCAGAGGAGTCTCCTCTGCCAGTCACCCTTACTCCAGAAAGCCTTGCTTTCAGAATGTCTGTATAACATTAATTAATATTAGCAAGAATTATTTCTGCATACAGAGAGAAACAGCTTTCTTCACATCTACCTCCTGGTTTGTTGTGGTTTTGCCTTTCCTCTTGAGTGAGTTATTGTGGAGCACAGTGCTCATTAGCCGCACAATAAAAACGTGCCGTTAGTAAATAAAAATAAGTCTTTGTAGTCCCATCATGATTTTGATCAGTAGAGCTCAGAGCTTTCATGGCTCATTAATTTTTGAAATACCTCAGCACAATATAAAGGTGTCAAGAATGACTACTTTCATTTTGTGAACAGAGAAACTGAGGTATTTTCAAGAAACTACACCAAGGTCACTCAGGGTTTGGCAGAATTGGGGTTATGACACATTAACCAGATAATTAGAGCAAAGATAAGCTGTGCTCAGCAGAAACCAATAGCTTCTGAGATGGTGGTAAGGAGCTGAAAGCAGCATCACGTGAAAAGAAATGATCTTCATTTAGCTCTTATGCTGAATTATTTGTTTTATTTCATGTTGGAGAGCTATCTTCAACTCTCCATGAAGACTGTTTAATAAAGGTGGAGGTGATCCAGTCTCTAAAGTGCTCACCCGATAAAACACCGGGAGTTGAGCATGGATTCTCAGGGTGCACTACAAAACAAACAAACAAACAAGCAAACGGATGGGCCCAGGGTTGTGCGTGTGTAACTTGTTCCGGGAGGCAGAGACAGGCAGATCTCTGGTGATTATTGTTCAGGCATCAACCCACATCAGTGAATACCATGGTCATGGAGAGATCTTGTCTCAAAAACTAAGGTGGAGAGCAATAGAGCAAGAAGACACTGAAATGAACGCAGGGCCTCCACCTGCATGCATATATGCATACATCCTCACATAGACACATGTATACATCGCTCTCACACACATACACACAGAGACACAGATGCCAAAATTTTTTAAAAGATACATATATTATATGTTATATAATTATACATATTTATAATATACAAAATATGTATAATAATATATTATATAATATATACAATATATAAATATATAATATGTAAGTATATAAATTATATATGTACATATATAATTTGTTTAGTTACCTAGATGTAAGCACTCCATTATCCATTCATTTTGAAAGATATCATTTTGAAGGATACAGACATACTCTACTCTGGTTTTCATATGAATGGAGGTTAAGAACATAAACTCTTAATTTTTTTTCAAAGGCGAATTTAGTTCCAATTAAGTGATATATAGGATACAATAAATCATGGATTGTTGTTTTGAAGCAACTAAGTATGAGGATGTAGCATGCTCTCACGCAAAGACATGATGAGTGTTCGAGGTGATGGAAATTTTACAGTGACCTTGACGTAATGTAAGTAACTGCAGATTCAGAGCACACTGCTCCACCAAGAGCACATTGGCTCAAAACTTCGAAGGAGACAGCAGATCACATCTGTCTGCCAAATGAGTCTCCAAAGAAGCAACTTGTGAATTATTAGCTTAAAGGTTTTTTTTCACATAATTACTCCACATGACTTTTCTGTGTTATGGACACTTAAAATTTCAAAGGCTCATGCCTTGGGGGCTCCTGTAAAGGGGAATGGTCTATAAGAACAGGGATTAACAAGTTCGTATGAACACAGGCAAGGGTGCACACACACACACACACACACACACACACATCTCACACACACACCTCACACACACAACCCTCATATACATGCATCACAAACACACATACACACAATCTACACATACACAGAGATAGATATGCCACATACAAACACCTCCCACAGAATCTACACATACACCACACTCACACACCACACATATACACGCACACACCCCACACTGCTACAGACACACAAACAAGGAAATTGGTATTTTATATCTGTCTTCACTTCCCAGCTTTTAATGTGGAACCATATACTTTGTTCCAGCTCTTCAAGACTGACTCCCTTGTTCTTTGGCCGGCTGTTTACCTCCTTCATAATGGTTATTTTGTTTTTTAGTATGTCATGCTTCTCGTATCATTATCTCTGGGACGTCTCAGATGAAATCCAACATTGTTGCTCTCTTCAAATATGGCTCATCACCCTCGCTTGGGACACCTGAGGTGCTAATTAAAGTGTATACTCCTGAGTACAGATACAGACAACATCTCATGATCTCTGCGATGAGAACCTTAAAGTGTATAATTTAATGCAAACCCTCTAGGAAATTCATGTACACATTAATCTCAGGACCTTTTCCTGTCTCATAATCATAGCTTACACTCTGCAGCCTTTACTGAGCCCCAGATATTAAGTACTTCATGCACAATAACTCTTCCAGTGTTCACAGAACCCTTTGACATGCTATGGCATAAAAAAGTTATGTTCTCGGAAAGAAATGTCTCACCATGGACATATATCACAATCGGCCATTTCCTAATCTAGAAGCAGCTAGCTTTATTCTTAATTCCAAACCTCAGAAGCAATTAAGATGTTCCTCAAGAGGTGGATGGATATACCCTGGTACATTCAGACAATAGGACATTCTTTAGTACTAAAAAGAAATGAGTTATTAACCCAAAAGTTCAAAATACCCAAGAATCACTTCACAGCAACCATAGGGCTGAGTGTGAGGTCCCAGATGGAGGAATTGAAGAAGGGACTGAAGGAGCTGAGGGAGTTGGCAGCCCCATGGAGGGTGCAACAGCGGCAACTGGCCTGACCCCCCGATACTCCCGGAGACTGAATCACCAACCAAAAAATACACATGAAGGGACCCGTGGTGCTGGCCACATATTCAGAGGAGTGTCTTGTTAGCCATCAGGGGAAGGAAAGGCGCTTGGGCCTGAGGGTGTTAGATCCCCCAGTATAGGAGAATGCCAAGGAGGGAAGATGAGAGTGGATGGATGGGTGGGTGAAGGAATACCCCCATAGTGGCAGGGGGAGGGGGGAAGGAATGGGGAGGTTCCAAAGGGGAGATCTGGAAAGGGGGAAACATTTGAAATGTAAATAAAGTAGGAAAAAAAAGAAAAAAGAAAGAAAGAAAGAAAAAGAAAAAGAAATGAGGTTCTCAAAGCCACCTGATCCCATGAAGACCCCAGAATGCTTCTTATTCAGTGAGAAGTAGATACCAGTCAGGAAAAGCTATGTTGTTATGATTCCAACTATTTGGGCTTCTAGAAAACAGTACCTATGGGGATGGTGGAAAGATCATTGGCTATCAGTATTTAGGGTCAGTGAGCGGGGATAAGGGAGCAGAGAGGACTGACCGTGTAAGGCTATGAAAGTACACCGTATTGTATTCTATTGTCCATAGCCACAGACTGGTCCAAGCCACAGACTGGTCCAAGCCTACAGACTGGTCCAAGCCTACAGACTGGTCCAAGCCTACAGACTGTGCAGCATCCAGAGCAGACTTCACATACGCGGTGGCCTTGGCATGATGCCTATGTGTTTGTGTGAGGTCATCACTTCTGACTAATGTGTGACACTGCTTGCAGGTGTTGACAGCGGAGGAGGCTGGGTGTGTGGCTCCTGGGACAGGGCCAGCGTGGACTATGTGGGAATGCTTTTTATGGACCTTTAATTTCTTCTCAGTTTGTCTGTCAACCTGAAATTGCAATAAAACCAGTCACGATGTAGCTGGGTGTGGTGACTAATCTCAACACGTGGGAAGCAGAGAAAGGAAGCCAACAGTTCAAGGACAGTTTTGGCTGCGTAGTGAGTTCAAGGCCAGCCTGAATTACATAAGACCCCATCTGAAAACAAAGCCCCTCTGAAAAGTGAAAAACAAACAAAGAAAAAAAAAACACCCAAACAGTAACTTTGTTTAAAAAAGCAAGTCAGTGCCAATTTTTATAGAGTGATAATGATTTTTGTATCAATGAAGAAAATGTCTTTTTGAGAGATAAACACTGAGATAATTAAGAGTGATATATCAAATGTCTGTGGGTTAAGCTTTTCAGCTTTGCATTTATATGTATGTGTATAAATTATGATTATAAATGTATATGAATAGTTATGTAGCAATAGCTAGCCATTACTAAATTTAGACAATAGCTATATAGTGATTTCATTATGTATTTTTTTCTACTTTAATATATTATCACACATTTATCCTTTTTGTTGGTGTTTCTGAGCTGTTGAGACTCTTGACATTTCATCTTGCCTCAGGCTCCCTGATGCTGAGACTTCAGCCTTGCACCATCATGGTCTGTCAGCTTAGACCACTCCCACTGGGGCTCCCCACACTGCAAAATAATCTGGTGTGAAATGAAACCATCCAAGGTAGGGCAGGGGAAGTGGGTCTGGACACATTTTTAAAAGAAGTATCATCATGCGTCAAGAGCTGAAAATCACTCTGGTAGCTGCTCCATCCCCACCTTGTGTGTGTGTGTGTGTGTGTGTGTGTGTGTGTGTGTGTGTGTTGGCCCAGGAGAAGGCTCAGTGTAAAGGAGTTTACCTCTGAGCCCAAGAACTTGAACTCATATAGCAGAAAGAGAAAACCCATCCCTTCAAATTGTCTTCTGGCCTCCATACACACACTATGGTATTTATCTTCCCCCCTTCTTCCCCCCTCCACGCAGAGATGTTATAATGAATGAATTTTATTGTTGTCTGTAAATGCAGAAATATAACTATTAGCAATTTTCTAAATATAGAGAAAGTCGTTCCATCATGGTGCTGTCTTCCAGAGCCCAGAGACTCCTAGTCATTCCCTACTCCCCCCAACCCGGCTAGTATAACTGCTTTTTAGCTAACTAGAGCAGAGATCAAATATACTAAATTTGAGTCTCGGTGTATTGAGCATGAAGCCTGTGTCCAACATCTGGTTAGCGCTTTTCAAGTTTCTTCTCGCTTTTATAAACACACACAAGGTAGGCATGATTTGGCTATGTTTCAGATGAAGGAACCAAAGCTGAGATGTTCTTTTATTTTTCTCCTCACCAAGAATCCTTAGGTATCCCCTCCACCTCACTTCCTGAGGGGTCCCTGTGCTCACTCCTTGGTATGCGTGCATGCTGTCTGCTCATCTCTAGGAGGTCATACATGGGTGCTTGCCTTCTATTCTCCTTGGCTTCTTTTGTTGCTCATTGCTCTCCAATAGAACTGTTAAAACTCAAGTCTCATAATTGAGAGAATAGACTAAAAAAATATTTAAACAACGCACCATCCAAATTATTTTTTAAAAAGCAATTTTCTACTGTAGATTTAGAAACCGACAGATCTATTTTAGCCTGCATAATTTCTGATTAACTAATTTAATCTCTCAGAAATTACATAAGCAAACCTGGAACAAGGCACCATCAATTTCTTGCCTTTGGATGTAACATAATATTTTCAAAAATGAACCAAATAGAGTAATTAGCCCCCAGGCAGAGCAAATGACTTTAATAGCAATCTGCTAGAACTCTTGGGGGTGGGGGCTGGGAAGTCTGTACAGGAAAATGAAGCTGTGGTAGACCATGGGTTAAAGCCTTGTTTGCACCCTATTAAGCAAAGCCTTGGTAAGCTAATGCCTAACCTAATACCTTATAGGAGCAGCTGAGGAAGCAGAGAGAAAGGCAGCAGGAATCCTACTTCTGTTGAACCAAATGGGCCTCAGCTGTGAGCTGCTCCACTCTCTACCATAGAGGGAGACTGAACTTTGAAGTTCTGTAGTGAACTCAGCAAGATAAGATTATAAACACATATCCCAACTGTAGTGGGTGGAGATCTTCATATTTTGAACAGGAGGCGTGGTGATCCACAGGCTGAGAACCCTGTGTGTAAAGGGTTAAGAAAGCCTAGTTTAGGATCTGAAAGCTGTGACTAGCTCCAGATTAAAGGGGGTACACTCACAAGCAAACTGGAAGTTGGTCAGAACATTCTTACAGAAGGCTGGATTGGCTGCCCACAGAAGGTTCTGTTCCATTCAGAAGTCTAATGACTCTTTTAAACTAAAATATAGTAGTTTTAAAAGGTAGCCAATGAGATTGGTGAAAATTTTCTTTTTGAGTTAGTTATACTTTTTGCAAATATCACTAAACTTTTAAAGCATTGGAACACCTGAAATGTCCTGGCTGGGCAGCTTATGGGCTTTGAGTGGTTTGAAATGAGAGCAAGAATCTACATTTCAAATAAACTGTCCTTCTAAAATGATTTGGATGCAAATAGTCCCCAGCTGGTGCTTTGAAAAACTGTTTAATTCCTGTTGAGAAAGAACTTCAATTTCTCTCTCTCTCTCTCTCTCTTTCTTTCTATTTTTTAATCCTTTTATACAATCTAGACTTCATCCACCTCCCAGTCTGCCTCCACTCTTCCCCCCTCTAAGAGGATGTCCCCACCACCCCACACCATGGTTAAGAATCAAGGGATGAGAATCTCCTAGATTAGGAAGCACAGCTCTGGGGTTGTCTATGATGTCATTGTCAGAGAGGATTCAATATATGGGAAGACCTGCACACCCCAAATGTGGATACACCATCCTCTGGACTAGGGGTGTGGTGAAATAAAAGGACTAAAAAAGAATCATGGGAAATTTCTCTAGACTACCTGGCTGTCATGGGCGTGAGCTGTTCTGCCTGCCACATCTTTCCATGGTAGAGTGAATCAGTGAACCAAAATGAAAGTCTGACTAGCACATTTTATAAAACACTGTATAAAACTCACATATGATTTCAACTCAAGGCACTCATTACATTCTTAAACATTCATAGAGCAAAAGCAAAACAAAGTACCTTGAAAGAAAAATCAGAGCCCTTGATCCTAAAATGAATCTCTTTCCGTGTTCTGCATCAGTATTCTCCCTACTGTTCAGATTACCCCTTTCCTGCATTTGCCCCTTTTGTCCAGTTATTTACTCTGCCTCTACCCTTTGTTTATACAATTCTTAGGTTCAAAGTAGGTTCCCCCCCCCCCAAATGACAGTGCTAATGGCAGAATTGTTATTGGGTAAAGAGAAGCTTAAATTTAGCATTCCTTAGGAATCTCTAAAGGCCAGTTTCTGTTTACCAGGAGCCTCCATTAATCTGCCCCAAAGGCCAACTACCTGTGTCAAGGGCATCTAGTTCTCTGAAAATCAAACAGCCTGCATCAGTTGAACACCCTCAGCCTGCTGGCTATCCTATAAAATTGGCCTGCTAGTCTGCCATTTTGACTTTCTCTGTCTCCTTCCCCTGAGATAATGACTTGGCAGTTTGATCCCCAATGAATGGGAACAATAGAGAATATGTTCACAAGGTTTCAGACAGGAGAAAGGGTGTCCTTGATCAGTGCACCAGAGGCATTCCCAATTGTCACAGAAAAGAATATGTCTGCATTCTGCCCTTGTCCTGAGTCATTGTGAGAGAATGAATTTAAAGTGATAGACTAATAAACCTAGTAAAGGAAATTTAAAGGCACCTTAAATTCAGATTGTGGCATAGTTATTGCTGGCTGCTTTTAACAACTGTAAAGTAAAAAGAAAAAAATATTGAGCAAAAATCAGAGTTGAAAGTTTTTACAGTTTTCCCAGAGGGGTTGTGGGTACATACATGTATAAAGTTGCAGCCAAGGAGGGCGAGTTTCTTTGTTATTTTATTATTGTTATTATTCCTGAAGACAGGAACTTCATTAAAAAGAAGTCAGATGCTTTGCACTGTGGCAATAGAACATATGGGAAATTGACTGGACCTTGTCCATTTTAGGGGTCATAGGTTTGACCCCATTGGAAAGACTTTGCTTGAAGAGTGAGGTCTTGGGCTCCCTTCTGGAGCAGGGCTTCCTAAGGAAGTATCTCCCATATTCAGTCAATGGTCACAAAGGGCATAGCAATTGTTCAGGTTTCAGCAAGCCTCCATGTTTGCCCACATGATTCTGGTTTTGCAGGCATATAAAAATCAAGTATTGTGAAGTCAAACATGTCCGGGAAGTCAGGAAGTACAGAGCATAGTGTCCTAGCTAGTTTTATGTCAATTTGACACAAACCAGAGTCATGTGAAAAAAGGAAACCTTAACTGGGAAAATGTCTCCATATGACCCAGCTGTAAGGGATTTTCTTAAGATGTGATTTATCTGGGAGGGCCCAGCCCATTCTGGGTGGTGCCATCCTGGTCTGGTAAACCTGGGTGCAGGCTGAGCAAGCAAGCCATGACAAGCAACCCAGTAAGCAGCACCCCTCCATGATCTCTGCATCAGTTCCTGCCTCCAGGTTCCTGCCCTATTGGCGTTCCTGTGCTGACTTTATTCAGAGATGAACAGTGACTCAAGAGTGTAAGCTAAATAAACCCTTTTCTCCCTAACTTGATTTGGACATGGTGTTCCATCACAGCAATAGTAACACCCAGTGTATGGTTCCCTGAAGGTATTCTCTGTTTCAGAAGGGATCCCAAGACCTCTCTCTTCAAAGCAAAGTCTTTTCAATGGGGTAAAACCTACAGGCATGTAGGAGGCTCTGACGTGAGCCTAAATTTCAGTAGAACCCAGTAAGTTAGAGGTGCCAGGCATATGGATGCGTTTGCCTTACTGACCCTAAGTATTTCTTTGGTGCAGTCTTTCCTTGTTATTCGTTTATTCCTTTCTTGGAATTGAAATGTTCATATTGTTACTGCATATAAGAAATTTATAAGGTGTTTTTGATTTTATAAGACTTTACAGCTGACAGTTTGTCCTGAGTCATAGAAAGAATTTTGGATTAGGACTTTTGAACCCCATTGTAACTGTTAAAACTCTGGAAAATTTAAATACTCTTCTTATTAAATTTATTTATTTACATCTGTGTGTGTGTGTGCACATGCACACACGCTTTCCACAATGCATGTATGGAAGTCAGAGAACAACTTGCCAGAGTCAGTTATCTGCCCCTACCATGCAGGTCCTAGAGATTGAACTCAGGTCGCCAGACTTGGTGGTAAACACCTTTATCTGTTGATCTACCTTACCAGCCCAAGGCTTTAGAAATTCTTGAAGATGAGGTCAGTACCGTGTTCATTACAAAGCAGCGACAATCCTCTGGGGACAGAAACAAGATGTCGTAATTTGAATGTTAAATGTCTCTGACAGGCTCGTGTGTTAGATTTATCCCTGGACCGTGGTGCTGTTTGGAGGGAAATGTAAGGAAATGGGGAAAGACCTAAGTTACTGGGTGTGGGCCTTTGTGGGTTTATTTGGTCTGGTGGTCCCTTCCCCTCATTCTGCTTTCTGGTCATAAGCTGCTCTACCCCCATCATGATGGGTTTGACCCTTTAGAACTATGAATATGTCTCTCATCTTTTAGGATCATTCTGTTAGGTCCTGAGTCACATCATTGAGAAGTTCTTACTAACACATCCTTGAAACTAGCATCTTGAACACTGGCATCAACTGTCCCATGTCATCAAATCAACCATTCAATCCCCATCTTACCAGACATGCTTAACCCTCATCCCTTTTCCACAGCACTACTGTGTGCCTCTCTGTGCTCTCTTCTTTGCCCACCTCTCTGTGGTATAATCAGTCTGCCTGCTTGCTGCTATAGTCTGTCTAAAAGATGCTCTTGATATTTTTATCTATCATCTGTCTAACATTTGTCTGTCTGTCTATCATCTATCTGTCTGTCTGTCTGTCTATCTGTCATCTATTTGTCATCTATCTATGAAACACTCCCAGTAATTTCTGGTTTTATGATTTGTGTTAAATTTTTAAGATTATAGGTATCTTTGTGTGTATGTGTGTGTGTGTGTGTGTTTGTGTGTGCAGTAATTACCACAGGATACAGGTGGATACTGGAAAAAAAAATATGTAAGTCAGACAGCTCCTAGGAACTGGTTTTCTTCTTCTACCATATGGGTTCTGGGGATTGAACTCAGGACCTTAGGCTTGCTGGCAGGTGCCTTTACCTAATGAGCCATCTTGCTAGCTTCAGCTAATTTTTTTAAAAAAATACATTTTATTAGTTGGTGGAGAATTCCATGCAGTGCATTTTGATAGTATTAACTCTCATTTATCTTCTCCTAGATCTATCTCTTTGCTACCCACACAATTCTTCTTATTTTATACATCAAATTGAATTTGTGCCACCTATTTTTGATTGTGCACGTAGCCACTCAAGTGTGCTCCTGCACCCAGTGGTCAAATCCTTAAAGAAATAGAGTCTTTATCCCCAAGTAGTTCTCAACT
Organism: Rhynchomys soricoides; assembly: GCA_019843965.1. Taxonomy (NCBI): domain Eukaryota; kingdom Metazoa; phylum Chordata; class Mammalia; order Rodentia; family Muridae; genus Rhynchomys; species Rhynchomys soricoides. The sequence goes on along the minus strand of JADRCH010000055.1, from coordinate 5,926,649 downwards.
TCCAGTAGCTATTCAGCCAGGGGGTATGACTTTGTGTCTACCTCCTGTCACCATGCTGGGATTTTATATGCCTTGATCTTACCTGGGTCTTGTATATGTTGTCACAATTGATGTAAGGTCACATGTGCAACTGCACAGTTGTATCACTGTTTCTTGGTAGTTATCCAGAATGTCTGGATTTTTAAAACAAACATGCAACTAACTTTTTATTGACTCTGATTTTCACATCATGCACCCTAGTCCTGCTGATCCCCCCATCCCCTCATATCCACCCTTCCCCTTTGCAACCCTACCCTCCCAAATAAAAATGCACAAACAAACAGACAACAAAAACCAAAGCGTAGAAAGCATCTCATCATGGAAGCTGTACCGTGTCACAGTGTGTCCCACAGTGTGTCCCACAGTATACCCCTCTGTCCATACATCTTCACTTGCAATTGTTCATTGCAGTGAGTCATTGGTGTGCTTTGAGATCTTTGGCTTATGTGACACCATCAATATTAGATCCTATCAAGAGTCTTCCCAGTATCCTGTTGTTGCCCCATGCCAAGGAAATCCTTCAGCTTTGGATCAGCAGGACTGGCCCTTGCATGTGTCCCAAACATTCGAAGATGATAGAGAGTTTGGGGTATGCCAACTCAGAACCCTGGATCTAGGCCTGGGTGGTAGCTGAGCTGTTTAGCCCACTGCTCTCCATTATCTGTACCACCAGGGCAAGCTCACCAGCACTGCTCCTGCTACAACACTCAATTTTACCACTGGCAGAAGGTAGGGTCAGCTCTCATGCCCTGGGGCAGCTTACCCACACCCATGCCTCCAAAGCCAGCTCCACTGTGTTGCCCCAGTCAAGACATGGGGCCTACTCTCCAAATGCTGCAGCCCGTGAGAGGCTAGGCCAGCTCTCAGGCTCTCACATCCTTAGGGCTGGCTCACCTGGAACATCAGGGCCAGCTCCACTGGGCTGCCCAGGTGAGGTGCAGGGCCAGCTCTGCTCTCCCAAGTGCTGAAGCCAGTGAGGGGGCAGGGCTCACTCTCCCAGACTCATACCCTTGGGGCCAGCTTTTCTGACTACTGCAGGTGGCAAGGGGTCAGGGGGAGGGCATCACTCCTGCATTCATGCCACCTCACACCAGAGGAGTGACAGGGACATATCTCCCTTGCTCATGCCCCTAGGGCTAGCTCACCCTTTTCTCTGCCACCAGGGCCAGCTCTACTGTGCTGCAGCTGGTGAGAGTCAGGGACTACTCTTCTGCTCTCATGACCCTGGGGCAGCTCTCCTAAGCACTGCAGATGGTGAGGGATGAGGCATTACCCTGCATTCATGCCACCTTAAGGAAAATGAGTTTCAGGGCCAGCTCTCCCTTACCCTAGCTCTTGTACTTGGTACTGACTTACCTGAACGAACCCCGACCACCAGGGTCAGCTCTGCTGTGAGGTACATGGTCTGTTTTCCCCAAGTGCTACAGTTGGTGAGGGGCAGGGCTAGCTCTTCGGTACTCATGACCCTCTAGGCAGCTATCCCAACTGCCCAAGATGGCAGGGGTGGGAGGGTGGGGGACTGGGGGACTGGAGGGGACATCACCTCTGCACTGGTGCCACTCCATGGCAGGTGAGTGACAGGGTTAGTTCTCCTACACTCATCCCATTAGGGCTGGCTCACCCATACCCTTGCCAACAGAAGCCAGCTTCCCTGTGCTGCCTGGTTAAGGCACAGGGCCTGCTCTCTGGAATTCTGCCACCAGTAAGAGATGGGGCCAGCTCTCCAGAGTCCTACAGCCATTGAAGTGGGAACAGTTCTGCACAGCCTCTGAACATCCGTGTGGTCCCTGGATAGCTGCCCCCACCAGGGATGTTCCCATGTTCTCTAGTGGAAATATGAGCCACTGACACCAACATCTACCTCTGCTGTTGCATAGCCACAGACTTAGACATTGTCCTCAATAGCAGCTCAGGCTGGGACCTTGCCATGGCCCCAGATTACAGGGCTGGCCACTTATAGCAGGCTATATTTCTCCATCTTCAATTCTCCAGTTCCATCTCTCTTCATAATGCTCAAGCTGCTCCGCTTCTCTGTCTCTCCCATCGGACCACCACACATTCACACATTGGGTAGCTCCCACTGCAAGCTGGCCACACAGCTGGCAGGCCCATGGTGAGATCTTTGGTCCATGCATGGCAGTTCATAAATCTATCTTCCTCTTCCCATGCCATACTGCCTGTATTTAATTTGGCTTGATGAGTCTCATCCATAAAACAACTTTGGCCACCAAGCCAGGCATCAAGCTAGGATGAACAAAGGACTGCCATCTGCTCTGCTCTTGACTGATGTAAGAGTACCACTACCAACAAGGTGACTCTCTGCCCATTGCCAGGCAGGGCACTTAGGGCTTTTGTTTCAGAACGCTCTGTCCTAAATGGGACCTCACATTCCCCCTTCCAAGGCTCAGGGATCATTTAGCAGCTTTTGATTTGTTGTTGTTGTTGTTGTTGTTGTTATTTTTTGTTTGTTTTGCTTTGCTTTTGTTGTTGTTTTTTAATGAAGCATATAGTCACATAAATTAATGCTAGTTTTTGTGTGGTCCATTCTCCTGGATGACTGTGAGCATTCCATTTTTTTCTCCATCCTCTGTGTAGCATAACTTGGCCAAGCAGGGGTGTTCTAGGCTTGGTTTCTGAAGAGGAGGGACTTCTATTTAGGAAGTGACTCTCAATATTTTATTCCTAATAAGAATGAAGTTTAACCAGAAAACAAACCAAAACAAACCAGAAAAGCTTGTGGGAATCAGCTTTTGTTTTATCTTAAGTTAAACAACTGAAGACAGTTCACTTTATTGTTTTAGGAAATACCAACAAGACAGAAGAGCTCTCTGCCACATGATAAAAGCACAAGAATTATATTCACCAAGTTATAAACTAGTGCTCTTTCATGAGAATCTTACTACATCGTGTTCTAATTGTGTACTCCTGATTAACATTAACTTCTTGCTGGCTCCGTGTTTGCATAGAAGAGGAAACAGGACCTACATTTGTTCATAGTGGCCAGGAATACAAGTTTGTGATCCATCTTTAAGTGTTTTAAGTAATTTGAGAGCTATATAAAAGTAAGTATTATTACTTTGATATTTTCATGATTAAATCCTCGGTTTGGGTCATACTCACTTGTCCCCTGGAAGAGTTGTAAGGATATTTGAGGTGTCACATACAGGAGAGCACACTGACTCCGGGGCTTAGAGAATTTGGACTCCAGTTGCTCTGTTGTGTGACATGAGAGAAGCTTATTTCTCTTAAATCTGTAACTAGTATTGGTTATATGTTTAAATTAAAACAAAATAATCAGAGAAATGACTCAAGTAAAGGCTTCAAGGAGTCTTAGATCAATATAAGCACATGGGGAAGGTCATTCTGTGAAGCAAAATATCCAAGTTCCTCTGAATGAATGGCTGAAAATCTGATGCACAGACATGGGACCAATTGTTGCTTAAGAAAATATAAATTTCACAGAGAGAAGAAAATTTTCTTTTCATTTGAAGCTAGAGATTTCTGTAGTTTCTGTAGTGTGAAAGTTTATTTCCCAAGCAGTTTGTCGTTTCTCAAACTTTGAACATAGCCTGAAATAGACAAGTGTCCTACTGTGATGTGTGCTATGTAAATTCTGTAGATAGTTGGAAAGACTTCATTCATTCATTATTTCTTTATCAACTTTTCTCACTCTAGAGGGTGAAAATACATAGTAATTTAAAATATTGTTATTAAAAACAATAACAAAGCACTATCACCCAGTATTAGCAGGGAATTACAGAGATGATAATGATACATAATTAAATTAGACATGGATAGTTATTATTTACCAAATGTGATGAGCTACTTGAGTAATTTATATCTTAATGGATTCACGACTCATGCTATAATATGGATAACGTCCCCTCACAGTGAGGAAAGCAACTTCAATGGCGGTGGTGTTGAATCACTTGCCTAAGGTCCTATAAGGAACAGTTCAAACCACACAAGTACACAATATACCTAGCCCCAGGGAATCCTGGGGAAGCTGGTGAGAAAACCCATATCTATTCTCCATGAAATAAATTCATGTTGAGAGGTAGCAGAACAATAGGGTGTATGATAAATTTAAAACTTTGCCTAATGTAAACTTCAATAGCTTAACCAGTGAAGATTTATGTAGCAGAGAACCCTAGTGAATGTTAACATCTTGTCCCAGCTTCATTTCCAATTACCCTAAAATAACAATTTATGAGGAAAAGAGTTTCTTCACAGTTCTGGGTTACAGCCCATCATAGCTGGGAAATCAAGGCATAGGGACTTGAAGCAGCTGGTAACATCCAGTCAAAAGCAGAGTAGGTGTACACACAAACTTCCAAGGCACAGCTGACTCTCCTTTTTCTTTTGGCCCAGCTCATGACATGGTCCTGCCCACAATTCAGGATGGGTCTTCCCATCTCAGTTACCCTAACTAAGAAAATCCCTCAAAAGTTGATCTCATTCCCACAGGTCAACTTAATCTAGACAATTCCCCAGGAGGCTCTCTTGGCAGATGATTCTAGGGTGTGTCAAACTGACAATTAAAACTAACCAACATATGTGTCTCAAAAAGATGATCCTCAAATTCAATTAGTTGTTCCAAAAAAACCCAAATATAGATATACTATTTTCCATTATTCCATGGTTCTAGATCAAAGGGGTTTATCACACTGAAGAATTGGAGTTAAAAGAATGAATTAAATGCAGTTTGCATACTAGTTTTGTTTTTAATACATCCCAATAAAGATTAGATATGTGCTATAACCAAGGCATAAAGCTTAAGGAAATGTGACAGTTGATGGGGCAGCAGATTGTACCCAACAAATCAATTATTGGCTATTTATGATTATACTACTGATTCAATATACATTAGTGCAAACCATCCTCTGTACCTGTTAAGTGAGTTAGTGTAAAGGGCCTTCCGCATCTACTGAGGAACAGCATTGCTTGGTGTGCAAGCAGCTTATAAACTAAGTGTATGTTTATAGCTAAGCTACCCAGTTTCATCCAACCAAAAGGGCTGCCATACCAGCCTATCAAAATAGCTATCATTTCAATCAATCCCAGATTGGAGGGTATCAAATTATTCTCCAATAAGGTAAATGCCAGACATCACCAGTCAGGCGACCTCTATTTTCCTTCGTTCCTTCTTTCCTTCCTTCCTTCCTTCCTTCCTCCCTCCCTCCCTCCCTCCCTCCCTCCATCCCTCCCTCCCTCCCGTCTTTCTTCCTTTCTTTCTTTCTTTCTTTCTTTCTTTCTTTCTTTCTTTCTTTCTTTCTT
>JADRCH010000055.1:5869659-5917427 GCA_019843965.1 Rhynchomys soricoides | reverse complement strand
TCCTTCCTTCCTTCCTTCCTTCCTTCCTTCCTTCCTTCCTTCCTTCCTTCTTCTCTTCTTTGTCTGTCTTTTCTTCCTTCCTTAAAATAAAAACATCAAGTCTATACCCCATTCCTTCTCCTTCAATTCCTCCCTCAATATCCCCCTACCATCCTGTCGCAACTTCATGTGTTGTTTTGTTTAAACCCACTGAGACTCCCGATCACCAGTATATGCATAAGTGAGAGTTTACTGAAACATGGATAGCCACTCAGTGGCCATCCACTGCCAATAACTCCTCATTTAGGGTGGGAGAGTGTGCCCACTTTCCCTTTCCATTCTAGGATTTTGTTTAGATTAATCTTGTGCATACTGTTACAACCTCTGAGTTCATGTGTGCAATTGTCCTGTCCAGAAAACACACTGTCTCATTCTAGTCCTTCACCCCTCTGCTTTTTCCAATCTTTCTGCTGCCTCTGATCAGTGATCCCCGAGGGCTTTTGATGTGCACAACACATTCAGGGCTAAATTCTCACCAGTCTTTTATTTTCGTCACGCACACCAATTGTGGGTTTCTGGGTCAACTGCCATCTAAGGGCTAAAAGAAGTTTCTTTGATGAAGACTGAGAGACACACTAACCTAAGAGTAAAATAATACGTCATCAAGAGGCAGCTTAATCCTATGCCCACTTAGCAGATTAGTGATAGAAGGTTTTCCCCTAGGGTCTTTGACCTATCTAGTCACAGGTTGGTGACTCCAGTGGCATGCCATGCCAACAACATAAGTTCTGTTATGTAAAATAAGTTCTAAACCCATTCATAATGTGTTTGCTACACCCTTCCCATTAGTGCTATGATTGTGCCAGTAGCTATACCCTGTCAGGCTGGTTGCTCTGTAGCTCATAGGTCAGCTGAGGAAGCCTGATGATTTCTTTTCTCTTCTTGCAGCATATGTAGCACCTTCTAGCATCATGATAGCTAGCCAGGAGGAATGAATTTCTGGGGCAGCATCAGTGTAATTCTCTCTTGTTCTATGACTATGAAGTATGGGGTGTCTGTAGCAATAGAGTCTCACCATCAAGTTTTAGGGATAACCTGCTGTTCTGTGTTTGCTTCTCCCCCATGGGATTGCCAGACCCATTGTGCTCCATAGAGTTGGAAGAAGGGAAACATGGCCAGGATAGGTGAGGCAGTGGGTCTGTGGGTACAGAACACCCACACCTCGGGACAGCTTCAGAGAACTGTTTCAGTTTAACAGAAGGAGGGGTATTTATGCCCCTAAGAAGGTGGCCAGGGTCTCTGGAGCAAGGTATGTGTGGTTTTGTACAATTGGCCATGACACGGGTGTTGGAAGATGCTTCATCTGCATACTCAGGGGCTGTAGGGTCAGGGTGAGAGAACCTTATAAGGTCAAACAAGGAGTGAAGCCTAATAACTGTTAGGGCAATAAATTCTTACTTGGGTTGATGGTAGAGCAGCCAGGTTGGGGGGCTGGGAGGGAGCCAGTCAGTGCCTGCTGGGGTTGAAGCTCTCCTCTTTTCCTCCCTAACCCTGGGCCATTGAAGTCTCATAGGAACCAAAAGGAACAGCAATAGCGCTGCAATGTTTGAAATCCTATGGGATCCCACAGACCAGCAGTTCCACAAATGGTAATCCATTCTGGGTGTGGGCTAAATTTGACAGCCTGTGGTGACTAGGAGGGACACGGTTATAAGGTAAGTGCATTTAACCCTTTTGATATAAGTGTATGTGTGTATGCGTATATTTTAGGAAGCTGCTACAGTCTTTTGTTTCTACATGACTCTCCTGACAGTCTTGAGCTTCACTTATCCCTTTTCTACTTTGCTTGCCTACCCTCCACCCACTCAAGTCTTCCTGCTACATAATTCCCCATTGCCTTTACCCATGACCTGGGCTTCATCTTCCTTCTCTTGAAAGTGCTCCTCTGACATCTCATACGACATGGGTCTCACTATGTATCCCTAGCTGCTCTGAAAACTTACTAAGCAAAACAGTCTGGCCTAGCACTCACAGCCATCTGACTGCCTCTGCATCTCCAGTGTGAGTGCTGGGCTTAATGGTGACTTGTATCATTCCAGTGAGTTTCATGTTTCTAAGTTTCTTAATGGTGAGTATTTCTTATAGACAATAAATAGTTAGATCTTGTTTTTAATGCAATCAGCTTCTCTGACTCTTTCAATTGGAAAGTTAATCACTTTTCAAATCATTAATAAGAGGGGCTTGCAGGTTCTTGTACGTTTTGGTTGTTTTTTTTTTTTCTAATTAGTTAAATTGCTTCTTCTTTCTTCTTCCTCTTCCTCTTCCTCCTCTTCTTCTTCCTTGTCTACGACTCCTCCACCTCCTCCTCTTCCTCCTCCTCCTCCTCCTTCTCTTCTTCTCTCCCTATCCTTCTCCTCCTTTTTAAAGTCCCCTGTCAGGAGTTCTCTGGTCTTTGGAGTTAGACTTTTGGCTAGTTCTTACGTTTTTGCTTATTGCTCTCAAAACATTTCCTTTTTCCTGTGGCCTTCTTATTGAGACTCTTTCTCTCCTATGTATATAGGAATTTCCTTTTTCTTCCCTCCCCTCCCCTCCCCTCTCCTCCCCTCTCCTCCCCTCCCTTCCCCTTCCCTTCTTTCCTTTTCTTTCTTCTGTAATAATGACCTGTAGTCCTGAATTGTTTTGGTTTGTAGTTGTTATTTTTTTCCCTGGATTTTAGGTTTTTTTTTTTTTCAGTAGGCTGATGTCACTTGGATATGTTTGCCCTTGCAAGAGAGCTGCATATTTCTATATACAGCTAGTGTGTGTGAGTGTGGGATGTGCATGTCCCAAGGCACCTGTGTTTATGTCAGAAGACAACTTGTAGCAGTCATTTTTCATCTTTTGCTATGCATATCTTTGGATGGAACCAGACTGTCAGGCTTAGTGGCCAGTGTTTTACCTACTTAGCGTACAGAGCCACTTTGCTTGCTCTTCCCAGGAAGCTTTTAATAGATGTAATTTTGTCATTTTCCCTACAGTTGTTGTGAAGAAGTTCCTGTTTGGTCTTGCTATTTGTACATTCTTTGTTCTTGAATGTCCACCCCCCACTTGCCACCAGATTTGTCATTTCCCCCTACATTTTCATTAAATAAGATTTTCTATATCTTCAGCTTTTATCTCTTCTCATTTATCTCATTAATTCTTCTTCTTCTTCTTCTTCTTCTTCTTCTCCTTCTTCTTCTTCCTCCTCCTCCTCCTCCTCCTCCTCTTCCTCCTCCTCCTCTCCCTCCTCCTCCTTCTCCTCCTCCCCCTCCTCTTTTCCTCTTCCTGCTCCTCTTCTTCCTCTTCCTTATCTTCCTCATTCTCATCCTCATCCTCTCTTAATCATGTCCTAGAGTTTTGGAAGCTTTAGCTGTGGTTAAGTATTTTTCTTTATTGATATATAAGTGTTAAATATAAAAATCAGTTCTGAATAATGCCAATGTTCACTATGCAAATGTTAATAAGGCATCTATAATAGGTGATTTCTCAAACTACTAGGTAACACACATTAGATTTAAACTACTTATGAATATTATCCATGCATCTTCATTCTTGTTTCTCTTTGCTTCAATCATCCCTTATTTGGTTTCTCAATTATATCTCCCTTCACTTCATCTTGTAATCAAAACTTGAAATATTTTCTCACAGTTGTTCACTGCCCAGGTGTACTGGCTAGTTTTGTGTGTCAACTTGACACAAGCTGGAATTATCACAGAGAAAGGAGTTTCAGTTGAGAAAATGCCTCTATGAGATCTAGCAGTAAAGCATTTTCTCAATTAGTGATCAAGGGGGGAGGGTCCCTTGTGAGTGGTACCATCTGTGGGCTGGTAGTCCTGGGCTTTATAAGAAAGCCAGATGAGCAAGCCAGGAGAGCAAGCAAGCCAGTAAGCAACATGCCTCCATGGCCTCTGCATCAGCTCCTGCTCCTTGACCTGCGTGAGTTCCAGTCCTGATTTCCTTTCATGATGAATAGCAGCATGGAAGTATAAGCTCAATAAACCCTTTCCTCCCCAACTTGCATCTTGGTCATGATGTTTGTGCAGGAATAGAAACCCTGACTAAGACACCAGGTAAGGTTTTTTTGTTCTTTGTTTTTGTTTTTGTTTGTAGTTCTTTGTTGTTGTTGTTGTTGTTGTTGTACTGTAGACACTCTACCAGCTAACTGTGTATTTCCAATCCCCAGGTAATTATCTTTCTAATGACTCATAATGGAACAATGGAGTAAACTTGAACTGAAAGTAACTAAGCAACTGACCAGTATATGAGCTGTTATGACATATGTCACCTCAGACAATGGTGGTGTATGCTTATAATCTTAACAATGTGGAAATGAGGCAGAAGATATCCCAGGCAACAATGAGGCAGCCTTTCTCAAACTAAAATGAGACAGAAAGAAACACATACAGTGCTCCAAATGCACAAATAGGTTCTGAGCTGTAAGGTGTTCCTTTGGTGGAGAGGTGGGGCGCGATGGGTAGGCAGGGGACAATGGAGAACAGAGAATTGATGTAGTACAGCCACATTGGGGAAATACACAGGGGAAAGCAATGTGACTGGCGCAAAGATGCTGAGCAGCAGGGTGAGGGTTTGGATGATAAAGCTATATGCGCAAAGATGCTGAGCAGCAGGGTAAGGGTTCGGATGATAAAGCTATATGACGTCTTGACTGAACGTGACCCCCTGAAATACTCTACCTTATTTCTCAAAATATATTCCCAAAGGTTAAGTTAGAAATACTTACATTCCTCTGCCTGGTTTCCATTTCCTCTAACTGGTTCTACTGCTGGCCTGTGAAGAAGGTCCCTGTGGTTGCTTAATAAGAAACTTCTGGATATTTTCAGTGGAGGAGGAGTTAATGAATGGCTGTTAGTTCTATAAAAAAAACGCAGGCAGAGTAAATCCTAAAGCTTATGCTTTGTTATGTATAAGAACCCAACCCAAGTAACATCAACATGTTTAGTAAAAGTCATAATCATTTAATGTAATATTCAGTTTGTGCTCTGATTTCACCAATTTTCCCTTAAATATGCTTTAGCACATGTTTGTCTAGTAGGACCCAATCAGAAGCATGTACTGCAGCTGTTCTTCTGTCCAGCCAGCCTGACATACCGATTGGATTAGCTGTGCTGCAGACATTCTATAGACACACTTGACTACTGCTTCCTCCTGGAAGCAATTATTCATCTTTGACTATTTCGTTTTGTTTTCCCTGATACCGTGTCTATAAAAAAGACAGGATATGTGGAGAAACAGTTCAGATGACATTAGGTCATTGGTAGTTACATTATTTAGTTGAAAGGCAGAAAGCGTGACTTGATGTTTAACATTAGAAACATATTTTCCCCCTTTGGGCTCTAAGGTATGTCCTGTAAAGCAGTTGTTTTTTAAAATGGCTTAATGATTTAATAAATCTGGGAAATCTGCCAGGAATACAGGTTTTCATGAACTTATAATGTAATATGCTCATCAATCCTTAGGTTTCACACCTCTCTGTGCCACCTCAAGTTATTATTTTTGCATCTGATTTTACATTTCTGAGAACTGTATTACAAATTATATATTTTCCTGATCTATGTCTTATTGCATATTCTTGTATGTACTGATAGAGCATTGTTGTGATTTGAATGTTGTTTGACTGAGATCTCTAACATTTATGTGCAGAGTGCTGGGTCCCCAGGGTCTGAGTGATGGCAACATCACTGAGATAGGAAACTGCTTAGGAGGCAATTGGAACATAGGTACCACCCAAGGGTGGGTTAACATTGTCCACTGGAGTTGTAGCTCTCCTCAGACTAGGGTAGAACTGAAAAAGTGGGTTGTCAGAAAGTCAATCTGCTCTCCTCTTGTGGACATTTCTGCATGCAGCACCACACTTTCCCACTTTTCTGACATACACTATAGTTAATAGAAGCCTTGCCAGAGGGTGAAGAGATTTTGGACTTTAGAGTTACAAAACTGTGAGTTAAACCAAATTTTTCATTATAAGCATAACACGTTTTGTAACAGCAGTACAAAGCAGTCATAAAAAAAACCTTTCTTGGTTAGGGGAGAGAATGAAGTATGACATAAAGAAAAGCAAATTAAAGATAACTTGCATGGTATGAACTTACAGATAACATTTCTTTATATATTTTAGTTAATTAATTTGGAATTTCTTGTGAGTTTCTGATTTTTAAGGATAATCAAAATCAATACTAGGAAGTAGAATTGTAATACTAGGAGATAGGATTGTAGACAATATGTACCAGGCAATGCCTGTCATGATGTAAGTCCCTTGTGGAGGGCTATGATTTATTTGTTTGTTCATCCATCCTATCACATACTCTTAAAAATGATATTGAGCCTATAAGGTTAATTCTTTGATCTAAATTATTTTCTATGGGCTGTTAATTATATGGCACAAAACATATATGTGATAATTAGTCTTTTCTGTCAAAATGGTTGGATCAATAAATACACAGAAGACAAATAAAGCATATCTCTGGGTGTAGCTGTGAGGACATTTCTAGAGAAGACTAAGAGAACAAGACCCATCTTGAATGGGAGTGGCACTATCCCATAGGCTTGGAGCCCAGTTGGGATCCAAGAAGAAAGAGGAAAAAGCCAGTTAATGCAAACAAATACACTCCCCTTCTCTGCTTCCTGGATGCTATGAAGTGAGCTGCTCTGGGCTGACACAGCATCCCTGCCATAAACACAAATCCCAGAGACTGTAAGTCAAAAGAAATATTTCTTTTTACTATGCATATGCTGTTATCACAGTGACAGAAAGTCTGAGTAGCTGCGAAAATTGGCATCAAAAGTGGCGTTACTGCTCTGAGAATTTCTGAAAACAATTAAAAAAGATTTCTAAGTAGTTTTTTGCAAGAAATCTGAAAAGTTTAGAGATGCAGGATAGGAAAGCTAGAGATAGCTAGAATTTAAGCTTAATGGATAATTATGGTGGGAGTTCAGAAGTGTACAATGCTTATAGGACTGAAAGTAAAAAACTGAAGTCTTTAGCTTCCCAGTGGAGATGGGGGCTTGTTTGGGAACTGGAACAAAGATCATTTGTATTAAATTATAGCAAATAACTTATCTATATTTTGTTCTTGCCTTGATACTTTACAAGATATTCTTGATTTTGGATTGAATAAACAATGAGAAAGCATTCAGCACAAGTAGAGCATCCCTGCTCTGTTTGCTGCCTGGTTTTCATGATGGCAACTGCTCTGCTTTGCCCCACTCTGCCAATATGTATTGAAACTTTTTGAAGAGTGAGGCAAAATAAAACTGCCCTGCCCCCACTCATTACTTTACAAACTGTTGTTATTTCACAGTGATGGAAAGAATCTAACATGTTTAAGGTTTTTTATCATTTCATTTTATTTTCCCTTTTATTGGAAATAGATTCCCGTCTTGTACAATATATGCTGACTAGTCTCCCCTGCCTTGACTCCTCCTAGTCTCCCCAACCCACTTCCCCTCCCTTCCAGATCCACTCCTTTTCTGTCTGTCATTGTAAAAGAATGAGTTTCGAAGAGACAACAAAATATAACAAAATAAGATATAATAAGATAAAAGAGAAATCATTACATCAAAGTTGGATAAGGCAACCCAACAACAGAAGTTCAAAGAGCCTAAGAGAAGCACATGAATCAGAAACCCAATTGTTCACACTTAGGAGTCCCATAAAAATACTAAACTGAAAGCAGGAAGACCTGGTACTGATCCTTGACTGCCCTTTGCTTGCTGCTTCAGTCTCTGTGAGTTCACACGAGCTTTTCTTAGTTGATTTAGAAGGCCTTGTTTTTGCGTCCTCTATCCTCTATGTCTCTTACACTTTTTCTGCCTCCTCTTCTGCAGGGTTCCCTGAGCTCTGAGGGGAAGGATTTGATATAGACACCCCATTTAGAGCTGAGTGTTGCTAGGTCTTTCTCTCTCTGAGTAATACCTGGCTGTGGGTCTCTGTCTTTGCTCCCATATGTTTCAGAAGGAAGCTTCTCTTATGGTGGATAAATAAGCTACTGATCTATGAGTGTAGCAGATTAGGAGTCATTAGGAATCATTTTATCACTACTTTTTTTAAAAGACCAATAGTATTTAGTTTTACTGTAGGTTTATGGGCTATCTAGTCTCTGGTTCTTGGTCACCATGCAGTGCTGGGTATGGATTCCATCTCTTGGAGTGGTCCTCAAGTCAAATCAGTTATTGATTGGTTACTCCCACAAGCTTTGTGCCACCATCACTCTAGCATAATTTGTAGTTAGTACCCAGTTGTGGATAAATGTTCGTGGCTGACCTGGTGTTGATGTTTCTCTTCTGATAGTTAGCAGAGTATGTTTTTGTAACAAAGACACTGGAATACTGGGGTAAAGACTCTATGTAGACACCAGCTCAACATCTCCATGTATAATGAGTTGTGTCGTTGTTGTATTCAGCAATGGGGCCTTGATGTCAGTGTGTGAAGGACAGCCTATGGTTTTGGCAATAGCCTGGAATGTTTGGGGATTTCTATAGAAGCCCCTTGGCCAACAACTCAATTGAATGTAACCTGGTAACCTGGTACCAGTAATAGAAGTTTCATTTGGTGTCAAAAGATGGCCAGTTGGGACTCTGTCTCCCCCATTATTTGGAGATTTCATTAGGATCATCTTCATGTATTTTAAAGAAGTTCTGTCAGATATCCTCAGTTCTATCTGTCTCTCTGCATTTCTTTCATCAACGCTATCTGCCTTCCCCCTCCTCACTTAATCTTTCTGTTCTGTCTCCTTTCCCCAAGCCCACCCATAAAATCGATTCTATTTCCCCCTCCTAGGGATATCCATGTGTCCACCCTAGTTCCTTTCTCTGGACCCAACTTCTCTGGGTCTATGGCTTGTAGTTTGGTTATCACTTACTTACTGGCTAATATCCACATATAAGTGAACACATACCATATTTATCTTTGTGGGTTTGGATTACTTCACTCAGGATGATTTTTTTTCTTCTTCCATCCATCTGCCTGACAAGTTCATGATGTAATTTTTTAAACAACTGAGTAATATGCAACTACATGTAACATATTTTCTTTATCCATTCTTCCATTGGGGAACATCTAGGTTGTTCCAAATTCTGATTAGTATTAATAGAGCAGCAATAAACATGTTTGAATAAGCATACTTGTAGTAAGATAAAGAATCCTTTGGGTATATTCCTAAGAGTAGTATAGCTGGATCTTGAAGCAGATAGATTCTCATCTTTCTGAAGAACTGCTACATCGATTACCATTGTAGCTATACAAGTTTTCACACCACCAGCATAGATGAGGGTTCCCCTGTTCCACATCCTCAACACTATGAGATGTCACTTGTGTTGTTGATCTTAGACATTCTGACAAGTGTAAGATAGACTCTAATTTTTCCTTAGTAAGGCTATACCCTTCAAATATAATCTAGAAAGCTAAAACCAAACAAAATGCGGAGTTGTGGAGCTCAGTCCCAGTGGATACATCTATAGTACAACTCCTGCCCCTGCCCCTGCCCCTGCCCCTGCCCCTGCCCCTGCCCCTGCCCCTGCCCCTGCCCCTGCCCCTGCCCCTGCCCCTGCCCCTGCTCCTGCCTCTGCCCCTGCCCCTGCTCAGGGATTATTGTTGAAGAGAAGGGAGAAATACCGTAACAGTCAGAGGAACAGGTAATTTACTGTGAGATTATGCCTCCTCAGAATGTCAGAAGCTACACTCATGAAATCTCACCAACATGTCTGCCTAAATATAATGGAATGGGGATAAAACCAATAAACATGCTATTGTGGATGGGAAAGTTCAGGAGGCTTCAATCCTACATAAAGAAGCAGAAGGAACTAAGAAATGCTGAGAGTCGGAGAAATGGCTTTATCCAGGAAAACACACAAATTGCTTATTTAATACCAAGTATTAGCCATGAAAACATAATACAGGCAGCATTATATGTACAGGTTGTACTTATGTATTTAAATATATATATATGAACATATATGTGTATAAATATATTATGTAACAATAATTAATGAAAAAAGAAGCCATGAATTTGAAAGCAAGCAAGGGAGAGTATATGAGAAAGTCTAGAATAAAGGAAAGGAAGGAGAAAATAATGTAAATATATGAAGATAATTCGTATATAATAATAATAATAGAATAATGTAAATATTTGATGAGTGATATTTTTATTATTTCTCTTTAAAACTTTAATTTTGTACTTTAATTCAATGTCATGCATGTCATCAGAGTACAGTTATTAATTATTGCACACATATACATATAGACTTGGCATGTGAAAGAATAATACATATGCATGATTGATATACAAAGGGCTAATATGTCAACATTAATGACAAGTACATAAATATGTATAATTCTCTTGGGGAAAATTAAAATGCCTAAATGACCAGAGAAAATACTTTAGGTAAAATTCATGGCATAACTCATATAAATATGTATATTATTTGAAGAACTTGAAGACAGTGAATTCAAAGGGCATTTTAATATTTAATAATTTAATTTTGTTACTGAGAATTTACAAATTTGATGTATAGAATTTTAAAGTAGACTTTGGATGTAAATGGATACATATGGACACACACACAAATATATATCTATATAGATCTATATATCTAGATAGATCTATATAGATATATATATGCATGCTTTTGTGTGATTCTTTGTGTGATAGAAGTTTCTTCTAACAAGTTGTACTGGCTCATTTTGTGTGTCAAGTTGACACAAGCTGGAGTTATCACAGAGAAAAGAGCTTCAGTTGAGGAAATGCCTCCATGAGATCCAGGTGTAAGGCATTTTCTCAATTAGTAATCAAGGGGGGAGGGCCCCTTGTGAGTGGTACCATCCCTGGGCTGGTAGTCTTGGGTTCTATAAGCAGGCTGAGCAAGCCAGTAAGGAACATCCCTCCATGGCCTCTGCATCAACTCCTGCTTCCTGACCTGCTTGAGTTCCAGTCCTGACTTCCTTTGGTGATGAACAGCAGTGTGGAAGTGTAAGCTCAATAAACCCTTTCCTCCCCAACTTGCTTCTTGGTCATGCTGCTTGTGCAGGAATAGAAACCCCGATTAAGACACAACTTATAAACTTCTGAATTTCTTATCCATTTTTAAAAGGAGGGGTATACCCTTCTGACTTTTGTTAACGTTTATTGTGATTATATGAAATAATGGGTTCCATGATGACCTTTCTACACATATCACTGGACATATATCATTCATTGCTCCATCTCCCATGCAGGTTTATAGATGAAAATCTGTGTGTAAGACTCCCTTCAATGTCCAATCTCAGGCAACCCTGGGGATCTGAGACTGCTTCACGCTTGGATTGCAAGCAAGGACTCTAATTGGGTGTTGGTTCTAACACTGGAACTTGGTTTATCACGAAACCCAGATTTTCTGGGACCTTGAAGATGCACAGTGAACTTTAAGGAGATCCTGAGTTAAGGTTAGAATCATCTCAAGAAAAATGTGAAAATCCTCGTGGTCTTTCAGACATGGCGTGAAGCCTTCCTGTGTGAGAAGCAGAACAAAATCTCATTGCAAAATGGGAAAAATAAAATCCTTCTAAGGCTGTGCCAGAGAGATTGGCAGCCAGCTGCCTGCTGCAATTCACAGAAAATAGAGACTGTAGCTAGCAAAAGAACAGTAGAGATAAGGAAATTTCAGCCCTAGCCTGTTCGTGCCTCCTGGTAGAGTCTTGCTGCTTCTGGTAGGAAAAAAAACGGGATAAACTAGAACAGGAAGGAGTCAAATGAATCAAGTCTTGAAGGCTGTGACACTCTTAGCCTCTTGTACAGTGAGCATGCCAAAATGTCTCCTGCATGAAGACTGTGGCTCAGGAAGTCAAGAGGGTCACCATTAAAGCTTTTTTTTAGGACTACAGAAGTGTCAGAAGCAAAGCCCCAGAGTACTGTTTGTGGAGAGGAAAGACAGGTTGAAGGGCTGAAGGGCTGAAGGGCTGAAGGGATGCCCAGCTCCTCTTAATCAAACAATACTTGATTCCTGGAGAGTTGAGAAGTTCACACTTCCTGTCATGGAAGTCTGAGACAATCAATGTCTCACTTTTGCCAAAGGAAGCAATTGTCAATAAAACCCACAGACTTTTCACAAAGCCAAGAAACCTCTGCTTCAATTAAAAGGACCGAAGAGACTACCAGATGAGGATATCTCAAGCTTCTTAGATCCACCAGCAGGCAGCAGGATGAGAAACCAAATTGCAGAGACATGGGATGTCCAAAAACCAAACCAAACCAAACCAAACCAACAACAGTAACAACAACAAATAGAAATAATATCAGGGGGTAGCTCATTAACACATGCAACTAATATGTATTGAGAGGTTTAAAAAAAGATCAATGGATTAAAGAAACTAAAAATGAAGGAAAATTCAAATCACGGCACCTGGACTTTATTGGGCAAATATGCAGAGCCACAGGGGAACCATTTCCAGGTCTTCAGACTTCATCAAAGAGCATACAAGACCTGCTGGTCTGGATTTCACAGCTACATGAATCTGTGATCCCAGCCAACAGCTCACCTCTGTGACTAACACCCCCTCCCCCTCACAGAGTATGCCTGATGTGAGTTACTCTTATATCTGTACAAATATTAATAGGTTTATTGTTCTAGAATAATTATTTCTCCTTTTATTTGGGAAATGGGTACATGAATAAAATGCTATAATATTTCTAGTGTTCTATACATTTAGCCATGTTTCCATGTCTTTGTTGGAAAACCATAAAATGGTTTTAACATATAACATTATATAACATATCATAGTTATAGCATATAACTATGTTAAGGGAGAGTACAAGGTGTGAAAAGGAGAGAGAGAGGAAAATGAGGGAGAGAGAGAGAGAAAGGAAAATGAGGGGGAGAGAGAGAGAGAGAGGAAAATGAGGGGGAGAGAGAGAGAGAGAGAGAGAGAGGAAAATGAGGGAGAGAGGAGGAATATAACATGGAGTATGATTGGATTGAGAGTGGGATGGGGAATCGTTAGTAAGAACTAGAAATAGACATGGGACTCTGTGTTAGCATCATCCACTCTTTGGCGATGCCATCACATGCTCTCTGTATCTTCCTGGGCAGCAACTATGTGAGTAAGGAGAGTCAAGTTTCATGAAACTGCAGCTACCCTGTGTAGAATTCCATTGTTCTTATTTGTCTTGGGGAATCATAACTGTGGGGGGTTGGCATGTTCTGGTTTTAGAGAGTCCAGTTGCTCCAAAGATACTTCAAGTGTGTGCTGCATACATTTTATACATTTTGCTTTCGTCTTTTCTTTTCTTCCATGCAGGATTTGAAATTTGAAAGAAAAGGACTCAACCAGGACATTCCCATGTCATGTTTAAAGAAGGAAAAAGCATTCAAGAAGTATGGTCCTTAATGTTAAGAGTTTGTGCATTGAGGTGTGTTTGTACATGTGTGTGTGTGTGTGTGTGTGTGTGTGTGTGTGTTGTTTTCATATGAATTAAATATGGAGGGATTGCAGGTAATAGGCACCCCTAGGCTGATTTAACTAGAGGGCCAGGCTTTAGGGAACTATGTCCCCATATTATCTTGGAATAGATCAGTATTCTTCACCTCTGAGATGTTGGGAGATGGGCCTTCTAGCCTTGATGGTACAACTGCCAGCTGTGTTTGACTGACCTCTCTGAGACCAATCAGATTCTTGGGCCAGTATAGGAACTCCCAAGGTGTGGTCAAAACAGTCACTTTATACCACCATCGCCAGAGCTAGCATGTGTTAGGAGTCAGCTTTCAGCTGGGATAGACTCATTTGGAGTGTTAGCATTTACCTGTCCTGTCTGTCCTTGAACAAGGCTGTCAGCATACTTCAGCATCAGTTGCCTGTCTTTGAGGCAGAAATGATGACACCTGTTGGGTATCCTGGGGGTTGAACAAGATAAGAAGTAAAGTATGTCCGACAGAGTTTCTCTGAGCTTCCTGAACATTCAATGCTACACCACTCTGCAAGGATCAATGTCATCCCCAGGAAACATTTGGCAACATCTAGTGACATTTTGATTATGGAAGCCTGCATTAGATAGGTATCTAAGAGTATTCAATGAGCAGAAGGCAGGATTCATTAAATAGTCCTGCAGTGCATCCAGCAGCCTCCACAATGAAGCATTACCTGGTTAAAAAGGTCAATGGTGCTGAAGCTGAGAAGACTGCTGTGCATAGGTCCTGCCTCTTTATTGCCACTTCCCTTAGCTTTTGTTCTGATGCAAATAGGGTAAACACTAGAGTGGAGCCTGTCTCCTGTGAAGACCATGCAGTGTCTGAGACACTAGCTGTGCACTTAGGATTATATATCATTAGGGTGCCATTTCTATGTTCAACTAGAGACCAGTAGACCATGGAATAGCATCCCTTCCACACCCAATGTTTTTAATGATAGGACTTTGTGTTATGGAAATTGCCAGGGAAGCCTGTAAGACTTTATATGTGAGAGAGCTAATTCCAGGCTAACTTGCAATAGCCAAAATAGGAACTAACCTAAATAGTCTACAGTAAGGGACCATTTAAATAAGTAGCGGCAGAGAGAATTAAACACTAGAGATACCTGAAATTCTAAATGTAGCAAATAGAAAAGTATGCACATGGTGGACAATGTAGAAAATAGAAGTTAGAAAATGATATTTATAGCATCAGTTTCCCTTTGTATTACAGATGGATAAGTTAGCTATCGAGTCATGGAGAAGCTAGTATTTTGCAGAGGTTATATCTAGTCTGTAGGCTGTGGGAAGGGTTTTGATGATGCACAATGGAGTAGTATACAACCAGATTTTTTGTAACCATAGTGTGCACCTCCTCACAGTTTCAACCAGCGTGAGACACAAAGTATTTATAGGAGCTGGAATGATGGCTCAGTTAAAGAGCAAATATGGCTCTTTCAGAGATCATGGCTATTTCAGACTTACTTAGCTTTAGTTCCTGTTAACCATACTGGGTGGCTCAAAATCACCTGCAACTCAAGCTTTCTGTTAGTGATTCTCAACCTTCTCAGTGCTGCAACCCTTTAATACAGTTCTTCATGTTGTGATGATCCCCAACCATAAAATGATCTTTATTGCTACTTCATAACTGTAATTTTGCTACTGTTATGAATCGTAAGGTAAATACCTGATATCCAAGATACCCTCAACAGAGTCATGACCCATGGGTTGAGAACCACTGCTTGAGGTAATCTGATATCTTCTTTGGGGATCTTGGGATACTTTCCTCACATGTACATACTCACATATAAACACATATGTACACATAATTTAAAATGAAATAAATCTTAACAAAAAAGTATTTTTTTAAAAAAACCAGACCCAATATATATACTGAAGACATACACCTATTTGTCTCTCATTACTTCTCTAAACAACCCAGCACAGAAGCTATTTGCATAGAATTTGCACCATATTCAGTGTTGTAAGTCAGGTAGAAATGACTTCACCTATAAGGGAGCCTGCATGTATACGCTCCATGCAATACCACACCATTATAGATAAGGTTCTTGCGATTTTCTGAGTTTCAGTCTCTGGGAGGAGTTAGTTTCTTGGAACCTGCCCTCCACTATATACAGAAGATGGCTGTACCTCCATCAACATAAAAGTTAACGATGCTTGATCAGAGAGTGAGACAGGACCGGTGATCTACTTTCCATCTTGTCTTAGGGTCTTATTGTTGTGAAGAGACACCCTAACCGTAGCAACTCCTTTAAAGGAAACCATTTAACTTGGTCAGGCTTATCGTTTCAGAGGTTTAGGTCATGATTCCCCTGGTGGGAAGCATGGCACAGTGCAGACAGACATAGTACTGGTGGAAGAGCTGAGAGTTTTACATCCAGATGCAGAGGCAGCAGGAAGGAGTGCCCCTGGGCTGACTTGGGCTTCAGAAACCCTAAAGCCCGCCTCCAGTGACAGACTTCCTCCAACAAGGCCCTATAGTACCACTACCTATGAGTCTGTGGGGTCCATTTTCAGTGCAGACAGAATCTCATGCCTGCTCTTGGACTCTAACCTTGACCACAACTGCTTAGTCAACAATGTCTCTGGGTACCTGCTCCCTTGTACTCACTATTTTTTTTAACTTGTAAAAATTAATTGGTTGTTTTATTTATTTATATTTCAAATGTTGTCCCCCTTCCCGATATCTGTTCTACAAAGCCCCATCCCATCCCCCTCCTCTTTGTCTCTAAGAGGGTGCTTCCAGACCCACCCACCCACTCCTGCCTCACCACTCTAGCATCCCGTGTGCTAGGACATTAAGCCTCCATAGGACTAAGGGCCTCCCCTTCCGTTGATAAGGCCATCCTCTGCTACATATATAGCTGGAGCCATGGGTCCCTCCATGTTTACGCTTTGGTTGGTGGGAGACCTGTTAGTTGATACTGCTGTTCTTCCTACAGGGTTGCAGTCCCCTTCAGCTCCTTCAGTCCTTCCCCTAACTCTTCCATTGGGGTCCCCAGGCTCAGTCGATGGTTGGCTGTGAGGATCTGCATCTGTCTTAGTCAGATGCTGGCAGAGCCCCTCAGGGACAGCCATACTAGGCTCCTATCTGCAAACACATCTTAGCATCAGCGATAGTTTTGTGGTTTGGTGTCTGCAGATGGGGTGGATCCCCAGGTGGGGCAGTCTCTGGATGGCCTTTCCTTCAGTCTCTGCTCCATTTTTTGTCCCTGCATTTTCTTTAGACAGGAAAAATTCTGGGTTAAAAATTTTGAGATGAGTGGGTGGCTCCTCACTCTTTTTTCTTTTTTTTTTAATGGTTTTTTGAGACAGGGTTTCTCTGTGTAGCTCTGGCTGTCCTGGCACTCACTTTGTAGACCAGGCTGGCCTCGAACTCAGAAATCCACCTATCTCTGCCTCCCGAGTGCTGGGATTAAAGGCGTGTGCCACCACTGCCCTGCCCCTCACTCTTTTCTTAACTTGCAGGAAAAAGTTTTAGGAAAAAAGTGAAGTTGTTACCAGGGACCATATTTCTCCCTCCTCTCTCTCTCTCTCTCTCTCTCTCTCTCTCTCTCTCTCTCTCCCTCTCTCTCTCTCTCTCTCTCTCTCCCTCTCCCTCCCTCCCTCCCTCCCTTCCTCCCTTCCTCCCTTCCTCCCTTTCTTCCTTTCTTTTTGATAATAGTGAATGCAAGATCTTAATATTCAGATTAAAATTTTAGGACATTTATGAGAACCCTGTGATTTTTATCAAGGGAACAAAGAAAGAAACTGAAGGGAGCCATCTTACTGTGGTTAACATAAGATGTTTGATGTTTACTAATGAAATCTGTTTACCTTCATAACTGTATAATAGGGCCATTAAAGACAATAGATACAGTAGTTTAAAAGTAATAAAATTTACAACAAAGTGTATTTAATTTGAAATTGAATTGCCAGCAAATGGGTGTCCTAATGAACCCCTGTGTCAATGCAGCTCCAACCACATTAAGGGAGATAATTTGTATCATAGAAACTGAATCAGCAGTGAGACCCCAAAAGGCTATTCCTATGGTGGGGGTACAGTCATTGTCACAGATGGCCCTGCTGAGGAAATTAAGCTTAAGTCAGGAGAAGTGGGAGATACGAATTCAAATGCACTTGGGAAAGCAGACAGATAATGTCAGGGTTTGAGAAGCAAGCAAACAAAAAAATCAACAATGCAGAAGAATCTTGAATAAAGGGAGTGCGCATATTCATAAGAAGACAAGAGCCCAGGGAGCATTTTAAGGAAAGAAATGAATCTTGATCTCTGGCCCTTACATTAAAGACAGAAAATGCTTGCATCATTTCTGCTAAGCATCTATTTTAAAGAAATGCTTTTTCTCAAGGTTTCATGAACAGTTTGTAGAATCAAAGAAGAATGGGTAGGAAAAATGACATGACAAGAAATCTTATCAAATACAGATGGCCCTCTATGTCTGTGGCTTCTGCATCTATGCATTCAACCACTAATGGATGAAAACTGTAGGTAGATCTGTGATAGCTTTAGCCATACTGAGCATGTTTGGTATGAAACAATCTGGCATAGCAGCTATTTATATAATTTTTACATTCATTAAGCATACTAGTAAACCAGCTAGAGCAGTGGTTCTTAACCTGTGGGTTTCCACCCCTTCGGGGATCAAATTACCTTTTCATAGGGGTTGCCTAAGAGAATCAGAAAACACAGTTATTTTTTATTATGATTTATAAAAATAGCAAAATTATAGTTATGAAATAACAAAATAAATAATATTGTGGCTGGAGGATCAACAAAACATGAGAAAGTGCATTAAATGTTCACAGCATTAGGAAAGTTGAAAACCACTGCTGTACAGATTATTTAAAGTATATAGAAAGAAGTGGGACTGGAAAGAAGGCCCAGGGCTTCAGAAGGCTCACATGTCTAGTAGATGACCAGAGTTTGCTTCCGAGCACCCATGTGGGATGACTCATAGTTACCTGGAACTCTGGTTCCGGGAGATCTGATGTTCTCTTCTGACCTCCAATAGAACCAGTAGTCACAGGTCTATATTTGCATATGCATATTTGCACACAACAAAATTAAAATAAAATATTGAAACATATATAGTATATGTGCACATAGCTTATATACACCGTGATGTGTTACCTAAGGCATAGGAGCCTCTGTGGGTTCTGGTGTTCACGAAGAGTCTCTGAGCCTATTCCTTTCAGATAAAGGAAGACAACTGTATTTGATTTCCTGGTTATTTCTGAAACAATTGAAATTTTAATTGTTGGGAATTCAGTACCTTATATAGCATGTCATATATTTTATGGGGCTGTACTTCAAAAACCACGCTTTAATCACATGCAGCAACTGCAATGTGCTGTTTATTTAATTCCTAATTAATCCAAGATAAAAAGCATCAGACTGTATTGTGGATCTGAAAGTAAAGCTTTTTTTTTAAATGCTCCGTTTTTAGTATCTTCTCTTTCGTTTTTTACTTCCTTTTCACACCTGCTGTAGACCTCTGAGTCAGCCGTGCACTGCAGACAGGAATTCTTATCCAAAGGGAAGTGACACAAAGCAGCACTCATTTACAGAAGTGACCAAAGAATTCAGAAGAACAGAAGGAACTTGCTGGAATGTGAGCACTCCGGACTGGCTTCTCCTTCTGCAAAATGTCAGATGAAGTCATCCGTCGTGTGGCTGTCCTTACCTGTTCTTTTCCTCCTTAGGGTTTCTTGAGAGAAAGCAGGTCTTACTAAATATTTTTGATTCTAGTACCATATAGTGGCCAAACGCTGTCCATGGATACATCAGCGGCATTCCTCAGCACAGGGTGCCAGTATGACTAGGCTCAGTCTCAGCTGTCTGTGGAAGTAGGCTTGCTAACATGCAAATGACGCAGGCGTGAGATTTGACGAATCTTCCCCTTCTCTTGCTTTGCCTGGCATGTGCTTGACAGAGGTTGTAAATGCAAGAGAGATTGTGATATAATTCCTCAGACTGGCATGTCTGCCCCCTAGTCACCATTCGATTATCTTCTAAATTGCTGTGTTTCAGAGAGATAAAGATTCTTTATGGCTTGCTGACTTGAAACAACCACAAGAGCTGCCACAGAGATGGCTAGGCGACCGTGCATAGTAATTCTATTGGTAAATGACAAAATCTTTGTTTGTATGACATTTCCAAAAATTACTACAGAAGATGAATCTAAAACACAAAATGTCACATTTGGCATGCAAAACTATCACAATATATTTCAGTATAAAATTCATAGAGGCGTTTAATTTAGAATGTGTTTAATAACTCCGTCTGCCTGCATCAGTAATCCTGCCTTGAGGTCTAAAAAGATTGTGTTATTTATTCAGATGGTGTTAATTTTCAAAAAATATTTTTGGAAACCAAAATATTAAGGTTAAATCTTTGTTGTTAATTAAGATTTTCTAATTAAACCAAAAATAATTGTTATTCTGATTACTTTTTAAGTATGATTTGAATGGGAAACAAAAGAAATTGAACAACTTTCTTTGTTTACTTAATTCTAAAAGCTTATTATCAATACAGAAATATGCATTATCTCAATAAATTCTTGGCAGGATTAAGAAGTCTCTCTCCTGTCCACTGTAGATTAACCTGGTGGTACCCCTATCCTGGGTAGAAGAGTAACGTCTCCTTAAAAATGATATTATTTGTGATTGAAGCATAAAGTACTTCAATGTTGAATTACTCAGGGACTTGTGAGTAAGTCTAGAAATAAAACTTACTGATATCTGAATTCTCAACACTCTTGCTTTAGTGTTTACTTAATCTGAAACAATAGTTCTCTAAAATCATTAATTTGTATAAACTTCTTGGCAATAACTGAACATGGAAATGGCCTGCTCCAGTCAACTGTGAATGAGCAATGAAACTTGCATGTGCCATAAAACATTCCGTCCTGTCTCAGTTATGATGCCATGGGCCAGGACTCAGACCTCAATATTTCCCTCTTTCTTGTTGTGGGACAGGCTCTCATTGGAGCCTGGGGAGCAAATTGACACGCTGACAGCATGTTGGATCAGAGGAGGTGTAAGTCTTACATGTTTTGCAGGTCACTTATCAATGTGGCGTTATTATCAGTGATTAGTCTTGTTTATAATCTCTGCCTTCTCATGCCATGTGTGAGGTTCGCTGCTGGCATTTCACATTCCCCAATATCTTAGCAGGCCTGCTGTGTGGTTTTCAGATGTGTTGGAATCCAGCTAATTCCTTCTTACTATAATAGATTAATGGTTTCTGATGGCATAGCTTATTAACATACCATGTTTAAATACTAGTTAAACTTTCCCTCCCTTCACCGGGGAAGTTTGCTTTTTGACCTCTTAATTATACATTGTGGGCCCTTGTCTGTTATCATTGCTAATACCTAACAATTACAGGTTGAGTAAAAATAATTGTCTCCCCTTTTTACCCTCTGAAAAGCCCATTGTTGCTAATTGCTTGGTTTTACTCAGTTCCTGTGTAATTCAAGAACTTCTCCTTTTATGTAGGGTGAGCCGCCTCAGTTGCCTTGTCTGCAAATACAGATCAGATGTATGAGAGGCCTCAAGGACAAGGCTCCCCAGGGATCCTACCTCCTCAGAGTGTCTCTGCTCAATCAGCTGGGGAGCTGTGCCTCACAGGGTTGTCAAACTGAGCAGGAGACAAGAACAAGCCCAGTTCGACACGGTGGCAACTTTTATGACGTGGGGCTCTATTTCCATGAAAACCTTTCTGTGGTAAGCTGACCTTCTGTGCACACGTTTTACTTAGCGTTTAATTAAATTCTGCTGTCACTATCTGTTCACCATCCTTCTCTGTCCAAAATCAACCCACACTCATCAGCACAAAGGATCTTGTTCATATAATCTATGATCACATTCACTTACTCAACAAGTGTTCAATAAACACCTACTATTGGTCTATCTACCTCTGTCTCTGTCTTTGCCTCTCTCTCTCTCTCTCTCTCTCTCTCTCTCAATCAATCAATTATCTATCTATCTATCTATCTATCTATCTATCAGCTAGCTCTTTTCTATTATCTATCTCTATATCTATCTATCTATCTATCTATCTACCTATCTATCATCTATCTATCTATCATATGTCTATCTATATCTATCTGCCTGTATGTCTGTATGTTTGTATGTCTATCTATCATCTAGCTCTTTTCTATCTATTATCTATTTATCATCTATCTATCTTTATATCTATTATCTAACTATCTATCTATCTATCCATCATCTATCTATCTATCTATCTATCTATCTATCTATCTCAACCCTATCGAAGATAAAGAGACATTTAGTTCTGGGTTCTTCATTTGTTAAGAGTGTAGTATGGATTATTGATCTTTTTGTTTTCAGGGTTTCTTAGAAACCAATTCTATCACATGTACTGTGTGTGGCACATGTATATGTGTATAGGCAGCCAGGAGTTAGAGTAATTGTACATATAGTTAGCAATAGGTTGTACTGACTGTTCAAATGCATTCTAGAAAGGGAGGTGCTGGGAGAAAACATGGTGGGCGAGGCTAGAAGGGATCCTGGAGAAAAGGAGGACGTCAAGTTCAGAGAGAAGCTGTACAACAGGAGCAGTGAAGCTAGGTTCAACTTCTCCTGGAGCATTTGCCCTGGACAGATGGTGTCTTCCTGGGTAGGTAAAATATGAAGGGAAAGAAGAGTTGATTAGCCCTAGAAGCCCTGGTTGTGATATTTTACTGTAGGCATGGCACTGACTGTTCACAGCAGAACTGCCTTTTACCCTATTAATTTGAATTATTATAAAAATCATCAGAATTGACACTGGTTCTGAAGGATAAGGTTCAAGGAGAAAATATTTTTCCCTACCTGGAAACACAGTTTCACACTGTGCTTTTCACTAGTAGATGTGTTAACGTAAGCACCTCCCCCCTTTTCTCTGTAACTAAGAAACAACTCCACAGCAAATCATGACTATGGAACCCAAATAGCATCAATCAAAACCCTTAGACAATATGATCACTCTGTCATTCAGAAGGAGATGGGCAGGGGTTATGAAAAACCAAAAACCAAAGACAAGCGTGACCCATCAATGGAAGAGGTGCACTACATAGTAGCAATGCCTGTGTGCATGTATAACTAACTTTAAACATGTTAGGGTACTCATGATGTAATAGTCATGACAACCAAAGCTACTTCAAAACAGGAATGTAAGAATTCATTGTAAGGAAATGTTTAATGAAAAATGGACCTTGACGGACAAGATCAAATGGAGGAAACAGCCAACCCTCTATTATGGGCCTACTTGGAAGATGGGTATAATGATGTTGTCCGACCAGAGGTATTGTGCAGAAAGATGCCTTGCCAATGCATAACAGGATAGGGTCCAATAATCCCCCTTATTGTTGTTATAATTATAAATATTATAAAATTATAAAAATTATACAATTTTACCCACTGGGCTTTTCTTTTAATTAATATGATAAGTGCTTATAGTTCAGATAACTTTTGAATTAACCTTTGGTTAAGAACAGTGTAGGTTTACATACCTTTTATTTTTCTTTACTACATGATCCCAATATTCTCCAATTATATTCTTTTTATCCATTTCAAACCTTCTTGTTTTTAAATATTTTACATTGTGCTGTGCTATAGTTTGTTTTTATTACTGCCTTTTGTTCACTCTCTCTCAAGTCTCTGTGTAAAAATGTGAACTCTGGATCCAAGAGCCTCCCTCATTCTTGTTGGCTTTGCAGAAGATATCCCATGTGAGCCATTGAGTTGTTGTAATGGTCCCATGGGTGGAGTGTTGTCCTTTGGAGTTTGAAAGCCTTAATCCACAGAGTGGAGCTATTAAGCCTTGGAGACAGTGGTCCCTTTAGAGGCAGAATACGGTGGGAGGCCCTTCATCCACTGAGGCTCACCTTTGAAAGGAACTGTGAATTCTACTCTCTTTCTCTATTTTTGCTTCCTTGTTCACAAGACAAGTCATTCTAGTCATGCCCCACCCTGGCACAGTGATATGCTGCCATGTCAGAGGCTGAAAGCAGTGGATAGCACTGAAGTTGGACTAGACCTCTCCAAATTAAGAGCCAAAGACACTATACAAGCTAATTGCCTTGGATATTTCTTTACAGTGCTGGCGTGCTGACTTATACACAGGGTAGGCTCTGGGCAAAGTGCCAGTCAGAGGAGTTGCACCATTCAGGTCTACAAGTTCAAAGAGTGAGGTTGCAAAGATTGTTTACAAAGTCAAAGCTGCGTTGAGTCTGAAGGACAGGATGATGATTCCTGGGACGAGAAAAGCATTTCCTTCTCCTGCCAATCAGAGAGGGAAGCATCTTGGAATGATTAAAAGAACAGTCCTAAAATTTCTGCATGTGTCAGAAAATAAAAACAAAACAGAATTACCTCTTTACATTAAGAAAATGTGCTCTTCAGCAGGCTGACAAAATAACATTGAATTGTGTCTGTCCCTTAATATTCATGTTCAGCAAAATCTGGGAATCTCACTCCCCCAAACAAACAAACAAACAAACAAATAATACCCCACTAGGCTACTTCACATTCAGTATAGATATAGATATAGAAATAGATATAGATATAGACCCAACAGAAAATTAAAACAGGAAAAGCACCTAAGACAACCATGATTTGTCAGGTAAGAGGAGTCACAAGAGCCTTTCTGTTTCTAGAATGTGAAAAGCTACTGCCGGAAGAAGTCCCATTGGCTCTGTCAGAGTTACCCCAGTAACATCAAGTTTTCTCATTAAGCATACAACTCTGCCTGCTGGTCTCACTGCTATCATTTGTAGGAGGCTGACAGTTAAAACAGTGAGTTTTCAAGCAACATGCTGTAATGTTATTTCATTTATTTACTTATTTATTTTTAAAACAGAGACTCATGGATCTAATGTTAGCCTCAACTCATTACATCGCAGGGGATGATAACTTTGAACTACTGATCCTTCTGTCTCCATCTCTGGAGGACTGAGATCACAGGCATGTTCCACAACACTTGGTCTGTGGTAGTACCAAGGTGTGAATGTACAGCTTCATTCCCACCACCTACCAACTAAGCTACCAACTGTACCACACCCTCAGCCATAGCATCATTTTCTAATAGTAAAAATACATTCAGAAAAAAAACCCATAAAGCCATGCCTTGGGTTTGTAATGAATTGTGAGACATTTGAGACATCTACTTCATTCCATTTAAGAAACATTCCATTTCTTTTCTTACTCTATGATTAGAAGCGATTAGCTTCCCTAAGACAGCTGGAGGGCACGGGGGTGCCATACATGTGTTAACTAGAGAGAGAGATGACCATGTATCTGTGGAAAAATCAAAGAACAAAGAAGGCATTACCTAAATGAAAAAATAAGGTCTAAGTACAGGAGACACACTGAGTCTGAGGCCATACTTAGGTCACATGTCTGTAAGGATATCTTACTGATTGATGTTTAGTGAGGACCCGATGTTAGTGAGGACCTGATGCTACAGCCTCACGGGGTGTTATAGCTTTGGTATCAGGCTGAGCTTGGAGGCCAACCCTTGAAGGTTAAGTGCAACATCAGCTGCTTTATAGGTGTTGGAGAGGGTTTCTAAGGGAGGCAACAAATATGCTGATGGTGTCCTCCTTCAGATATCCTTGGTACCAATTCCATATCTAGTGTTTTGTTGTTGTTCTTGTCTCAGACAATTCTACATATTAACATTGCTTTTGCTATACCATAAGGTAGAGGTGGTCAAAGAAGATGAGTTAAGGGAAAAATAGGAGTCACAGGCCCCTCAGATCACATGATCAATACCAACTACTTTACATCAGCATAGTAGGTCAAGGTCATTTGTGGATTCCAAGCTTAGGCCTGAAGATCTGAGTGCTTGCCTGAAGATTTTTGAGTAAGTCCTTGGTAGCAACATCAGGGACCTGCTTGTCTTCTGCTGACATTTATCCTGGAAACATTCCAAATAAGGAGATTGCCATCTTTGTTCACAGTATCCATTAACAGCCTACAGATGTAGATCTTTGGGAAGAAATATGCTACATGACGTACATGCCTTTTGACTTCTAGTCCTGGCAAGATGATGGAATAGGATAAATATTTAGGTTATCTTGGTCTACCATTCTTCCAGAATCGGGGGTTAAAAGGCATATCCATTTTCAGATTTTTCATTCTGTAAACATCTTGAGTCTACATACATCTGGCGAAAGGCTTAGGAATGTATAAACCACTCAAGAACAAAATGGATAGTCTTGTGCATGAAAAACAAACAAACAAAACAAACAAACAAAACCAAAAATCAAAGAGAACAGTGGCAGATTAGACAGTGGTGATATGGGGAAGAGAATGAATGGTTGAATATGACTATCTAAAGATTTGGGATGTAGTACCCATTTATGGGACAAGGATTTATGATTGATACAGAATTTCAAAAGTTTTAGATGCTCCAATAAATAATATCCAAAAGGGACAGACAAGACCAAAAATCAAATGAAATAAAATAATCCATTATCTAAGATACCAATATGTCATTTATATCATCACATAAATAGCAATAGATATTCCTTAAGCTTGTTTAAAGTTATGTTTCTCCTGATTCTACAGTCTCCTACAATATGCTTTTAAAACAAAATAAATGACTGAAATGAAAAATTCAAAAGTACATTGAAGATTAGAGCTTTGAAACCAAGAGCAAATGATCAGAAATCCAGGTGAGAAGCAGTTCTCTAGGCTACTGCATTTACAGGTTAAAAAAAAAAAAAAAGATGGAAAAATGTGAAAATCTATACACATACTCATTTTTGTCAATTTCCAGAAGGAAATAAGTGAATATCACACAGAGAAATGGATGATATTAATTTCCCAGACTCATTGCAAGCCACTTACAAACTCTGAGCAGATAGGATGAAATGAGTTCAATTCATATGAACACATTCTAGCGACATAAGTAGAAGACTCCGGTCAGCTAAGCAGCATGGTTAAATTCTGAGACAAATGATATGCATGACAGTTCATATTGTCTACCTGATG
The DNA here is from genome assembly GCA_019843965.1 of Rhynchomys soricoides. Taxonomy (NCBI): domain Eukaryota; kingdom Metazoa; phylum Chordata; class Mammalia; order Rodentia; family Muridae; genus Rhynchomys; species Rhynchomys soricoides. The sequence continues at coordinate 5,890,968 of JADRCH010000055.1, read as the reverse complement.
GAATCTGAGATCACCTGGGAGATGGGTCTCTGGACATGCCTGTGGGAGCTATCTTAATTACCTTAACGTGGGACGATCCATCCATAGTGTGTGGCATCATTCTCAGGCTGGAATCCTGAACTGTATAGTTGGAGAACCAGAGCTGAGGGGCAGCACAAGCTTATTGCTCTCTGCTTCCTGATGGTGGATGAGAGCTGCCAGCTGCTTCAAGCTCCTGCTGCCTTGGTCTCCCACTATGAACTGTACCCCTGAACTTTTAATGAGAATAACTCATCAGAATAACAGAAGCAACTTTAGTTGCTTTTGTAAGTATTTTATCAAAGCATCAGGAAAAAGACACTGAGACAACATGGTTTATTTCACTGGTCACTCAAGCATTAAGCCAGAGGTACCACAAATGAATGGAACATTTTCTTCTTAAGAACACTGGATTTCTTTCCTAAGACTCCCATGAAAAAGTGCACAATTTTTGGGGCAAAAGTCAAGATGTAAGCAGGCAAGGTTTTGTGTGTTTCTCATGGATTCTGGCAGGCTTAAGAGTTCTCCAGTTTGTAGATGTCTACTATTCCCTGTATGTAAGTCTGTCTGTCTCCATGCAAGTGACCCTTCTTCGTAAGGACATTGCCAGGTTGTCTCATAGCCATATTAAAGACACCATTAGAATTTAGTTAAAGAAAAAGAACCCATTTCCAAATATGGCTGTTTTCTGAAATACTGTATGTTAGAAATGTTAGAATGCTCAACATATTTCCTCAGGGGACTCAATTCACCCTACAATGAATACATCCTTACTAGAAGTTTGATCAAAGAATTAACAAAATGACATTCAAGATCAGGAAGAATGAAAGAACAAGTGATATTTTCAGTTTTTTCTTAGAAATATGTTGAAATGTCCAACTTTCAAAAAGGAATGTTAGAGAGAATGCCTTTTCTATTAGAATTTAATAAAATATTTGATCATTTAAAGTATTTGAATTGCAAAAGAAAACAAAGGATCACAGAATGTAAATATGTATAGGATTGTATTTTTAATTAATTAGTCAATAAGAATTTAAGGCAAAGGTCCCAGTGAGGATGCCTGCATCTCTATGGTTTCCCTAAGACAAACAGGACAGCCCAGGAGACATTGCCTTGAGTCATCATAAATGCACACACACACAAAAATCAGTTCATCATGTTTACTGCTGCCATGATCCAAAATTACAGAAAACATAGATGAGAGCACCAAGAAGATATAGAAAGACTGTAGCAATGGTTACAGAAAGCATCGATAACACCAAGAAGATGTAGGAAGATTGTCAAGATCATTACAGAAAATATAGATGAGACCAAGAAGATGTAGGAAAACCATAGTGATCTCTCAGAAGTTTAGTGAAGGATGTCTTCAGTTGTTTCTCTGCTTGGTTTCTAAGACATTAATGCTGCTAAATAAATAGAGCATTCTTAGGGCTTTATAGGAGATTCAGAGAAAGGGTATCAAAATTGCTTTTAAGAACATAAAGTTAAATATAAATTAAGATTTTTGACCATGATTTTCTTGTCACATTAACTTGCATGATAATTCTTTTGGGTGACATTTTAAAATATCATTATTGACCTTTGGCAATAGTAACTGAAGAAACTTCTGTTAATTATTAGCTAGAATTGTTATGCTTGCAATTCTTAGTATCGTTGAGTATGGGGATCAGCCAACTTATAAGAAAAAGGATACAAATAATAGGTTAAAGAAGCAAAACCAGCAAAACTCAGGCAAAGAACATTGATTAATGAATTTTTAAAAATTCTTAAAGGTCATATGCTGAAGTTTGGCTGAGCCTCGGGCAGATCTAATGAACATGACCAGGCCCCTCTGTGTGCAGCAGGTAACCCGTGCTGACTCGGAATTTGCTGACATTACAGGGTTATTATTTCTGGAAGGATCCAGCATTCTGGAACAATTTCTCTAATGATTCCATTAAGACCATGGTTTCCTTCAATTTAGGGTAACATATTCCATTTTTCGCATTACCCCAAAACACAGAGAAGTATGTCTAGAATGGAGGATTTGTGTCAGCCAAAGAAAAGGAGAAAAAGTCACTTGATTTTGATGGTACTTAACCCCATTTTGTATTTGATAACCATATATGTTTTGTGGATCACATGTCAGTGTGCAAGATTGTTTAAGGTAAAAAAAAAATTATTTTGGTTTAAAAATCATTAAATTATGGCAGTCTTGAGGATCCTTTAAAGTAAAAATAGGTGGCTGCCATTGTGTGAGTGGTGATCTAATGCTAAGGCCAAGGCAAAGAGTCTACAGGACCAGGGTCTCTGAGAACAGAATGGGGACAAAGGTTTCCAGAAGGAGAGTTAGAGAATAAGCATTTGGTGGTCATTTATCACAAGGGTCTGCTTATCTGATGGGACCAGACAGGGCCTGCTGTAGAAATGCATTCCAGTTGCTAAATACATCATTTGGAAATGCTCTTGTAAGATATTTCTCAGTTTATACTCAAAAGCAAAGAATAATTACAGGAGGCAAGGCTTGGAAGGGTGTGCTAGGATGTGTGCTCTAAAGCCCACATTCTGGCTCCAGACTTCCTCATTGATAGGACTTGCCTCATTCCTTATCTCCCATTGTCTTTGTGATCTCTACTGTAAAAGTCATCACCGGAAACCCTGACTCCTTGAAGCCATGTTACTAACATGCAGTGATCTGGAGTAAATGCTACAGTGGAGCCAAAGAACACATTTCTTTTAAACAAGCTTCAGCTCCAATAAGGAACCCCAACTCCAGAATCTACCTAAGTTCTAAGTCACTGCAGAGTTTATCTCCTTCCTTCTTGTGTCCACAATTCTTCTGTCATTTGAAATAATACATAAGTGGCTGTGAGAACTATTTACATTTGAATTTCTTAAATCTTTTGTGTGTTTCTAGACCACAGTGAAGAGTTTGTTACTTCCTCTGATATCAGGGCACTTACAATTGAAGGAAATATTGGGGGTCAGCATTAATATTTGTAATTCACACATGAGAATCTGAATTTTGGGGAAGTTTGTCAAATTACTCAATGACACACAAATTCTTAGGGCAATGTTGGAAATGGAACCTTTACTCCATAATTATGGGCACTCAACTATGGTTCTCTAACTCCAGTCAGATATTCTAATTATCTAACATACAATTACCTAATATCTAATTATTGCATAACACCTAGAGACATCCTGAAGCAAAACATTCTTTCCAAGACATCATCTCACATTTTGGTTAAAACCATTGGTTGACTAATCCTTTCTGTTAGGACAAGTCAATCTTAAATGTTAATAGACCCCAGTCGTATGGCTTCCTCCTCTCTTCTCTGGTATTTCTCCATATTAGACATAGCCACCCATCACCATGTACTCAACTACGCTTAGCTATTACTGTATGAAATTCAATATATTCTCCCAATATTCTGTTTCCCACCTGGAATTGGTCAGATGTATAACTCCCACTTACCCTTCAGATTCTAAACTCATTCATTTTGCCACTGTTTATACACATTAATTAGCCCCAGTAAGACTCCAAGGGTTTGAAGACACATGCCCCACACACATGACTTTGTACTTCAGGCACAGACCCATTACAAATATCAGATAATAATAATAATAATAATAATAATAATAACTGCTTCTAAAATGAGAGCAAAACATAATGTGAAACTATTTTGAGAGACTAGACAAATTTAATGAGTTCAGACTATCAAAAATATGGATTGTTTCTTAAAATCAGAAAGCAAAGGAAATGTTAAGATAATGTCAAAAGGCATTATCATGCAATCAGTAATTTTTAAAATAGAATATAAGATATGGAGAAGAAACAAATCAATCCAGAGATGCTATTGTAAAATTTATAAAGTAGTAATATGTAAGAAAATAATAGTACCCTTGGTTTTACTTCAGAGTGACTTGGTCACTTCTTTCCTTTTTAAGAAAGTAATATTTTGAGTAAGACTTTTAAAAAAGCAAAATAGCCCATCCACTCAGCTCCTTGAGGTATGAGCAAATTCAACTCACCTCGTTCTCAAATGGAAAAAAAAATTAGGGTACAAGCTTAAACCTAAAGGAGGTGACACCTTCTGTTTTCTGTTGGGTTGGAAGTCTTCCTCTTGTCTTTTCAAGTCATCCTGTAAACTACCAAGTCCACTGCCAGAGAGACCAGAAAGTGAAGCTGTGCCTACAGGAGAACAAATGTCCAAGTCTAAACTTTTAATTTGTCCCTGACAAAGAGCACCATCTAGACTATCTGAGACCCCTTCCCCCATTTCAGCCCTTCCACAAGCCCAAGAGCAGCTGTAAAAGATGTAAGCCTCCCAGGTGTCATCTGAGAAAATTCAATATATGTAGATATATACAGGCTCCTCCCTTGTTATCTGTTTATAAAAAGCGAAAAGAACGTTCTCTAAATCATGTTTGTTATTTTTAAGTGATGATTACTGTTTTTTGCCATGGTATGGGAAAAAATATAAATCTTCATGGAAAAAAATCAGTCAGATCATAAAAATAGTTCCCTCATAACCTGCATTCCTGCTCTGGACCTTCATTAGTTATAAAGACACTGCCCTTCCTTTTCTTGGTCATGGCCGTCAAGCTTGGATAGAATAAAGTATTCAATCAGTGTGTGTCTTATTCAGTTCAGGATATTATGCTATATTGTGTGTTAGAGAAATAGTCATGGCCCTTCCCTTGAGGTGATCATGGCCCCAGTAGCTTCCGTTGACATAACCTTGTATGCTTTAACAGAAAATTTAAAATGATTTTATTCCTCTATTTCGTTTTAAAATTTCTAAAAAGGCATTTTCATCTCCAGTGAAATGGCTTAGCCTTCAGCTGTACTATCTGCACGTAGAGAAACAAATGTGGGAGATAGAAATAGGGGTGTCATAGACAGAACTATATGTATCCCCCAAAACTTATACATGGAAACGTTGGTGCCCAATAGTGCCTTGGGGCAAAACCATCTTTATTGGGATGATTAAGTCAAAATGGGATAGAACACCAAGGTGGGTGAGAGAGAAAGACAGAAAGTGGGGGGAAGAGAGAAGAGAGAGGAGAAATGAGGGAGGAGAAGGGAGAGGGAGGGAAACAAGGAAGAGAGATTAGATCACACTCTAAGGGAAAGCCATGCAAAAGCCTGGGGAGAAGCTGGGTACCTAGAAGCCAAGGAGAAGGTCTCTAAAGAAGCTAGCATGAATAACACCACTTCATGGGAACTCTAAGTTCCAGATTGAGGAATAAACATAATTCTTTAAGTGTTCCAGCCATGGACTTTGGTATGATGGTCTAAGTGCTTAACACAGGGATTATAAAGAACCAGGCACACAGGCCAGCAAAAGCCACAGCAGCACCAGGGATCTTCCAAGTACATCAAATCTTCAGGAGGGCTGCACTCCTTGCGGCTGCTCAGGCAGTAGGGCAGTGCATTGTGTGGGAATATGACCAAGTGTTCCCATGAACAGACATAGACTGTGCAGTCTGCAGACAACACAAATATTGAACATTGTGGCCAGCTAGTGGCAACACAGTCCGTGCTGGGAACCATGGGGGAGGAGGCTGTCTAGCATAGGCTTATACTCCCACATTCTGTAAAACCACATTCTGGGCCCTAGTTCCCAGGGTCCTATGAGTCTTCAGGAAAGCCAAAATCATGTGCTTAGCATGAGTGGCAATACCTGCAGAGGTGAGAAAGCCAGAGGGAACATTTTGGGGTACCTGTAAGGGCCCTGATGTGCATGAATGAACTACATGAGTGAGGCTTGATCTTTATCCCTCCATGTGTGCAGTGGATTTGGAAGAGTGGCCCAGCCAGGGCTTTTAGTCCTGACATAAGCAAGACCTAGTGGTAGGCGGCCTTTTAAAATGCACCAGGCAGAGGTTGGAGAGAATGTACAGTAGTTATGAGTGCAGTATGCTCTTCATGAAGCTCCAAGTTCCATTCCTAGCACCCACATAGCCACAGTCATTTTTAAGTCTAGGTCTGGGAGATACTACACCCTTATTTGCCTCTGAGGGCTCTGTACATACATGGTGTACAAACATCAATGCAGACAAAACATCCATACATATAAAGTAACAGGGTGAGGGCAAGAGCCTGCAGCCTGATGTGGTGTCACAGACCTTCAATCCCAGTTCCTGGGAGGTAGAGGAAGGTGGGTGAATCTAAGTTTCAGGCCAGTCAGAGCTACACACAGTGAGAGACCTTGTCAAACAAACAAACAAACAAACAGACAGCCTGGAGACACATGCTGGGCTCCTGATGGTGATATCTTTGTATGTATTCTCCTCCCATTTGAGTGCGATTAGGCTGTTATGTGTCTATACAAGGTGCCTATATAATAGGTAGAAATGATGGCATGTCATCTCTGCACTTCTACCAGGGAAAGGTTGACAGGTTTTGTCTCACTCTCTCCAATGAGACAGTCCCCAGGAAACTGAGGCCCTGGGTTCAGCAGCCTGCTTTAAGAACTAAAGCTGACAAGACCACCTAAGTTGCCTTGGACTCCCTGGTTTGCCTTGGCTGAAAACCTACAAAGGACCTGAAATCAGGAATTCATAGCCACACCTGGATTCACGACCCACAAAAATGGGAAGAATAAGCATTTGTTGTCTGTAGGCTTAGCTTTTTTACAATCTGCTTTATAAGGGTTTTTAAACACTCAGGCCTCCTTTGTTGCCTACACCCAGCAGAGGTCCTGGAAACAAGGGTGGTGAACCTGTTTAGAAATAGTTCTTTGGGGGCTATTCCTATCTTCATTGTCAGCAGTCCGGTCCTCTAGCAAAACACCAACACGAAACAGCAGCAGCAGTCCAATCCATTCAGCCATCACCACTCATAAATCTGCAATGGCAGTTTGAGCACGAAGAAACCATGAAGTGGCAAGAAGCCCCCGGAATGTCATGAGAAGTTCTTTGGTGAGTTTACAACAAGCAAAGATCAGTAACATGATGCAAGGTGATGCAAGGTGAACCAATATAAGAGCACTGCCTGTGAAGAGCCTCCTCCCACTGCCTGTGGGGTCATATTTACATTCTTTCTAAGCATCACATGTCCTCTCGTGAGTCTGCTTCAGGAAAACCTCCTCTCACCTGTGTCTGCCTCAGTATTCTTTCATGTGTCTGCTTTAGAAAAACATCCTGTGACCTGTGTGCCCCAGCAAAACATCATATGACATTTCCAAATGACCTGAGGCGCTCATTTCCAATATGACATCATAAGGGTTTCCAAAGAAACCGGAAATTTCCTCTTCAGTTGTTAAAAGGAACAAACAAAACAAACCAGAAAGCTAGAGACAATAAACTCCCCCCACCATGGGAAAAGAACAAAAAATGATTGCACAATTGTCACATGTACCTTTTATTATTAAAATAAGCTTATTTTGTGGTAAGAGTATTCCTTTAGGGAGACCATGATTTTGGCAGGAGGTTTTGCCTATGGTATGGTAAATGTAGGAACTATAGATGCTATAGAGAAAACTTTCTCTGAACTCACTGAACAAGCAGACTACTTTGAGGGTGTATAGAATTTTAAAATTTGTATCAGCCAGTTAATATTTATTTATCAGTGTGACAAGGTATCATTTTTATAGTGGTAGATGGGCACCATTTTTGTTTCACTGGAGGGAAATCCAATCTGAATAAAACAGCAACTTTTCAGACATGATTTCCAATCCATGCAGGTAAATCAAACTGAGGATCTATTATTCATTATTAAAAGAACGGCATAGTTTTATTACATTGAGAATGAAACACAAATACTATGAAAAATTTAGTGCCCTTTCTGGAAATTTTAAGACACACATCATGTCGTCATCTAGCTGGTGCTTGCTCTCATTTTTAAAATATAGCCACAAAATTAATAAGCTTGAAGTTTTATGCTAGAAAAAGAGGGATGCTCTATTTCAATGAAATAGACAAATTTATTTTTTATTTAAAGCTTCCTAGATACTTAAGATGGGAAAGCACCCCAGCAGTGCTCCAATTTCAATATGTATATAAAGAATATAGTTCATATTCTTGTCATTATTCATCATGGTCGCAGTGTTCTTCCCTCAAGTGCTTTCTGTAAATGGCATATATATCAGAGACTGATTAAAATGACCTGAAGTATTAATTCGTAAAATATGATGAACCCAACACTTTGCAAGAGGTTATTTTCTGTGTGACATTTAATATGTAAGAGTTGAAATGATTTTAATAACTCACAGGAAGGAGTGGTCCTAGGGAATCCAGACCCTGAGCATGATAGCTTTTATTGATTATTAGTTATTACCATTAACAGTTTAGAGCCCTCTCATATATTATATTTTGTGACTTCAGAGAGTTTCCCCTTACATCAGTTGATGGAAGACCATTTTCCCAGTTCTGCAAAGGACCATGTTAGCCTGTTGAGGGAACCTAGGATTTGTGGACACTTTGGTGGCCACACCAGTAAGACCTAGGGGTTCAGTGTCATCAATGACTTTTCCTGACTTGTTCCCTAATTTACATTCTAGGGTGACTATATATAATTCTCTCCAATTAGATGAAGGGAGTCTAGTTCTGTGTCCCCCCTAATCCCTGGCTCCTACCCAAATAGATTTTAGATATAAAGGATACTTGTCACAAGTACGTCTCCAGGATGAGACTTAATGGAGTCCTGGTTTTGTTAGAATTCCCTGTCATGACAATTATAAACTCCTTTGACCCAGCCCTTGCTTTTAGGAAATGGAAATTGAACACATAACCCACAGCAATATCATAAGCCTTAAATGCTTTGTGCAAACAGATTCCCGTAATTTCAAGTAAAGGATGGTAAATTCTTTTTCTTTCTTTTGTCTTTTTATCACTTATTAGCAATCCTCTGTCGGGAGTGTTCCTGGCTTTCCTCTGTAGTTTATATTTTTCTGGCCCTTGAAAACATTCCTTCAAGAAATCTGATGAGTCTTTTTCCCTCCTATAAAAATACTCACTTCCCGATCTTTTGATGCCATTGAGTCTCCATTTCTTGCTTCTAGATGACATGAAAGGTTTGTAAGCCTATCAGTCCACAGTGTCACTTACAATATACTCATTCGTTTCTAATCGTTCTACAGAAAGCTAAGATCATTATTATTCCTTGCTGTTTAGGTCCCATGGTAACACAGCACACATGGCAGGAGCATGTGCTGGAGCTAACCTTCCTGATTCACAGCAGGTGAAAGACAGAGAAAGAGACTGTTTTCCCACGGCCCCTCCAGCATGCTTCTACTCACCCAAATTTCTTCCTCTAGGTCCAACTTCTTAAGAACTCCATCTCCTGCTAGAGCCAAACTAGAGACCAAGTTATTAACATGGGAGGCTTTGGGGGACACTTCAGCTCGATATGAATTACCATTCTTTTGATGAGCGAGTCATAATCCCTCATCGCCCACCCTTTCTCAGTTACATCACTGTATACCCGAGACACCATCAAGAGGAAAGTGAGAACCTAGTTTCTTGTTGAGCCCATTTTACAGATGAGATACACTGAGGAAAGACTTTCCAAGATGATTAAAATGAGCCTCAAAACTAGTGTGGATTGCCCCACCAGGCTCTCAGCCTGCTTCAAAGAAGCAGAAGAGTTGAAATACTGTTTTTATTTTCTTTCTTTCTTTCTTTCTTTCTTTCTTTCTTTCTTTCTTTCTTTCTTTCTTCCTCTCTTTCTTTCTTTCTTTCTTCCTCCCCCTCTCATTTTTTCTATATTTGAGAATCTCTCTACTATAAGAGTTCCTATAATTTTTCTTTGATTTTTTTCACAGACTGAATTCTATCTCAAATCAAATTCCTCTCTTTTCTCTTTTTTTCACCCTTTTCCTGTCTGTGTCCGAAAAGGCAAGCTCTGTATCATGTAGTAAAGGTGCCCTTTGAACAGGGCTGTTCTACTGACCCATGCCAAAAGGTTGTTACTTAACCTCAGGCATATAAGCTTTCTGAAAGTGGAGACTTCACATTTCTGTGAAAGTTCTCTAGAGGACCAGAACCAATAGAATGTAAGAGGAACTATAAGAAGAGATTTATTTGATTGGTTCCTATGGTCAGAGAAAGGACAGTCTCACCACGGTCGTATGCCTCGCACATTCACCCATGACTTCTCACTTCCTCTGTTTCCTACAGACCTACATGCCAATCATCTCTAGAAGCACCCTCACAGACATGCCCAAATATGTGTCAGCTTGACAAGCAAGAATTATCCTCACAGGCCCTCTTTGTTCCCTGCTGTATTGCTGACATCTAGAAATGTAGTTGTCTCAGTGTGGATTTTCAAAGTTAGCCAACAGATTTGAGAATTTCAGAGTCCCATCAACGCTTTCAAAGAGACTGGTGAGATCCTTTTGCTTGATTTTTTTTTTTTTTTTTTAATACTAGAGATTGAACCCAAGAGCTTGAGACAGCTATGCACCTGCTCCACCAATAGGCTCTAGTTTCAGAACAACCTGAGTTATCTTTTTTAAAAAATTGTGTTTTATGTACATTTTACTGGGAATTCTGCATTTTTATTTGTGTCCTTCGTGTCTGTTCATGTGCACTGTATTCGGAGTTCAGAATGGCCTAGTTACAGAATAGCAATTCTTGTTCACTTCCTGGGCAATTCAACAATCAAATCAGTTTGAATTCTCTAAAGAGGAGGATCTTGCTTCTGTTTGAACTCACTCACATTCCCAGGGTATATGTTTCAATATTTCGACATCTATACAAAATGATTTACAATTCCTTTTAAGGTATTAATTTTCATATGAACACCATGCAAAGTCACAAAGGACTGAGTAAGGCAAAGAATTTCTCCAAGGTCACCCAGCCTGTTAATTGCAAAGGACCAGCTTGGCTACCTTCCCTTATCTACATCTGATTCCCACATATACTAACCAGCAGTGAATGACTTTGACTTGATAAAATTTCCAAAGCTTAGGGAGGGGGCAGGATTCACATTCAAACCCCTCAAACACTACAAAACTGAAGGACCAATAAAGATCAATGAATAAAGCAAACCAAAACCTGTCATATCTGTGCTGGCTAGTTTTACGTCAACTTGACAAAAACTAAAGTCATCTCAAAGGAAGAAACCTCATTTAAGAAAATGCCTCTATAAGATTGGGTTGTAGGCAAGCCTGTAAGGTATTTTCTTTATTAATGATTGATGGAGGAGGGCCCAGCCCATTGTGGGTGGTATCATCTCTGGGCTGCTGGTCCTGGATTCTGTGGGAAAGCAGGCTGAGCAAGCCAGTGGGAGCAAGTCAGTAAGCACCACACTCCATGGCCTGTATCAGATCCTGTGTCAGTTCCTGTCCTGTTTGAGTTCCTGTCCTGACTTTCTTCGTTGATGATCAATGATCTGGAAGTATAAGCTGAATAAACCCTTGCTTCCAAGTTGCTTTGGTCATGGTGTTTTATCACCACAACAGTAATCTTAACTATGGCAATATTCCTGCTTTAGGATCTTCATTATTCTTAGAATAAACAGATCACTTACTTGGGCCTGCAGAACATGTTTTGTCCTTTATTCCACTTTCTGATTTTATCCCATGTTGGTTTCCCGCTTCTGTATTCATTCCCGTCTCCATGTTCTTTTCTGACTGTATCCAACTCCTCCTTCCCACCAGACCACTAAACTCAGCGATTCACATTCAACACCCCCCCCAACATTACCAAACTCAAAGACCAATAAAAATCAATGAATAAAGGAAAACAAATCATGTCACATATATGCTGGGTAGTTTTATGTCAACTTTATACAAGCTAAAGTCAAAGAAACAAAGATGTACTGAAGACCCTGCTTAAGCATGGCTTCTTTAAACTCTGACGTGGCAGCAGGTCTCAGTGCCGTTTCTGCCTTAAGCAAAGGTTTCTGAACAGAACACATACCTGTCATATATTTTATAATTTATGACTTCAGTATCAATTGAGAGAGGCCAAGCCTTTATTACTATTGATAAAATCATATTCAGTGATTGTCTATTGCCTTACCACCACTCTATAGCTAATGGAAGTTTATTATGCAAGTGTCATTGTTGGGCATCAGTTACAATAATTGGCATTTGATGAATGTAAGTGAATAAGTTATGCAAAAGAAACCAAACATCAAAGACAATTGTTGATAGAAGTTAATTTAATAATTTGGTCGTGGAGGAAACCTCATCTTTTCGTTGACCTGTGAAATGGGCAGATATCGAGCATATAGGTGGCCTGATGTGCTCAATGCCCTGGTATGTGTACAAGAGTTGTGTGACATACAGAGCGTCGCGCTGACACTGTCTTTGTCATTTCGTGTCTTTGGTGTGATGTGGGCTGCCCAAAGGGAAAACATTGATTAGCAGTTATTGTCTAAAGTTTTCTAGTTTCCAAATGATGTATCTGCATGCTCCTTGTAAAGCCATTTGTGGCTAATTTGTTGGTCTTTGATCTAATCAGACTGCAGATGTTCAGAAACACCATCTTTTTGTGCATTGAGGCTCACTCACTGGGGTTTATAAAAGTAATGGGCTGTGCCCAATTTTCCCCCAATGTGTTCAACTCTCAGGGACGATGAAGGGAGAGATCTGTCTTTTGCCTAACAAGGAGAAAAATGAGAGAAAAAAACCCCCACAACTTTCTATTTCTCAATTACAAAAATCAAAAAAAAAAAAAAAAAAAAAAAGAATAAGAAAGGAAAAGGATGAGGAAACAGGAGAAAGACTGTTAATCTCAGAACTGAATTTTCCAAATTAAAATATTGAATTAAAATTCTCCCATCTCTCTAGAGTGAAATGTTCTTAGTTGCATGTTTGAGCAGCATGCAAAGAGATGAGTTACAACAGGCTGAAGTTGAGCTCAGGTAATGGGATTGCATATCACTGCACAATGAGATGATCTTCCACGAATTTCCTCTCCATCTCAATCATGTTTCATGGAGTCTGGTGGGAAGGTCATGTGGTAAATCCAGGAATTATTCAAATAGGACTCAATCTGATTTTAGATGGAAGTAGCATTGTCCTAATTAATCAGGGGGATTGAGGAGAGTTTCTCAAAGATCCACAGATCTTCCTTGTTTGTCTTTGCATGGGTAGTAAGTCAAAATGTCAGCTGAAGGGTCTAAGGACCAGCTGACTCATTATTCAAAGTGTGGTCCCCTGATTCATTTCTACCCCTCATGCTGGTTAAAATGTAAGAACGAATCAAATAGTAACCAGCATTTAAAATAAGCGCCTTTGAGTAATTCTTATGCCAAACAAATATGGAGTAACTGTTGCTCTAAAGCCTTCAGACTTTATTTGGATTGTTAGAGACAATTGAATGGTTAAATTAAACGTGGAGAAATTGTACAATTAGGTGCAGGGGCTTTAGGTTTGAGATCACAAGATGATACCCTTTATTTGGGGAAGATTTCTATTCAGAATTAGTAACTTATAAAGTACAAGGTAAATTCAGTCTTTCAGAAAGTTTTGTTGCTTATGGAAACTCGATTTTATTGGAATAAAGATGTTTTTACTCAATATGTTCTAGACACGTTGTAGATGCCTGAATCCAAAGTGAGCAACTTGAAGACAGGCCACAATTCTCACTTTATAGAAGTGATGAAGAGAAGCTTGTGGGACTGAGCAGTATGGCCTTGAGGACTCTGGGCATGGACCCAAGAGTGGCTTTTTGCATTGCTTCCTCCTCTTTGCAGGAAGCATAGCTTAGATAGCTCTCTAAGACCTAAATTCAGATTCCCAGCTCTCCCTCACACCGTTTTGGGGATGTCAGTGAGCCCAACTTCTCTACACCTAGTCCAGGAGCTTATAAAATTGGGTTGATAATCGAATATCTATCCTTGGATTATTGTGGTTATTAAGCTAATGATGATGGAGAGCTTTTGAAAAAAAAATCCTTGAGTTTAGCAAATAAGTGTTAGCTGTTGATATTATAACAACAATTTGGAATTAGGGACTTGAAATAATATTCTAAAACATAGACCTTGAACACTTGTATTCAGGAATACAGGGAGTGAGAAGTCTTTTCTATTCAGAAGGGGTGTAGTTGTAATTCTATGGGCTTCTGTCCTTTTTACCTAGGTCAGAATAAATTTCCAAGAACAATGACTTTTTTAAACCGTATAGCAGATAGACAGGGGATTAGAGCGAATTTGTCTATATTTTAAATTCGTGACTGGGAAAACTGGAGGAGGAAAAGAATAGCACTATAAAGCTCTGTCTGATAAAATCTAAATGACCCTGGGCTCCATATCAATTCCCAAGCACCTTTCTTAGCTGTCTGCTTCCGAAGGAACATTTTGTTACCTCTAATGCAAATTAAGCACTGATTTACTCCCTTGCCTCCCTGTGGTATTCTCAACAGAGTTTAGCTCGGAAGACACTATTTAGTTTATTTACATTCTATTTATTTGTGACCATTGCTTCTTTCTCTGCTCTTTATAGATAGTGACATCAAGATCTGAAAATGCCACATAGGTTATTTATTTAGAGATAAGGTGGAATTTATTCTCATGTTTATCTGATGCAAATGCCCTTGCTTTCAACTGCTAGGATATACAGCACCCCCTTTAAATGAGAGAAATAATTACACAGAGCAGGGTGGATGGTTTGGTTTCAAGTATCCTATTCAGTGTATTTAAAGCCTGCTGAATCATTTATGGTGCATTTGGAAGAGTCACTGTCATGGCAGATGCCCCATGAGCAACTCATGAATTTCCCAGTGTTCCGTCTACCAGCTGAAGTACAGAATACATGAACATCTACGTGTTTATCTACTCTCAGCTTCATGTTGAACCACCAGTTCTTCATAACAAGTGACTTAGTATCTTATATCTTGGCACATTCGCAGAAAGTTGAATATCAGAAAGTCAGGTATCATGAGCTTGGTTATCCTGTGTTTCCATGGAAGCCAACATCTCATGGCATTGCAGAGCAGAAGCCCACTTTTTATTCTTGTACTCCACTTCTCACACATGTATTCCAGGACAAAAGGAGGCTTTCCTCACTGCTCTCATCCTAAGTCATAGACAGCTTGAAGAAACATCTGGAATGTTCCTTGTCTTCCAAGGCAGTGAATAAAGACAACCCTGGTGGATTTAGAGGCAACCATGAATTCTTTGCTTGAAAGAGATGGAAGTGACTTGATTCACCAATAGATATTTGTGTATTACTAACTGGAGAGTGACCATGAGGTACAATCCTACCTCAGGCTTGGAATGTGAGGAAGCGAAACTAATTGCTAAGTAGAATTCATGACATGGTGGCTACTCAGCCAGGACAGTCACTTTCCAACACCTGGAACTGTTCAAATGTAGATGCTTTACATTTTGTGTTGTCCTGTCTTCTAACCAGATTACAGGTGACAAGTGAACAGGAATAATACATTCTGGAAAAGTTTCTAAGGATCCAGAGACTGGATCTAACAGTTTCTCAAATTTGGGGTCATATGTACTATTAGTATTTTTAGTAGCTAATTTCCAAAACATTTTAAAATGTCCTTTTTCTGATCACATCAAATGTATGACTTTTGAAATTATTGTTATTTAATATAAATTTTAAGGGCTTGCATGACCCCTAATTTATGTTCAGGGCCCACCAGTACCTGTACAACACATCTGATTAAAAAGCTGTGGGTGTGAAATGTTTTCCTAATGGAGACAATGGCATGCTGAAATAATGAACAGTGCATGCATGTGCACAGGTATTTCAGAGAATAATTTCAATAACAATCATTATGATCCTGTTTAGCATGTGTATATAGCTGGGATATCTAATCTTGGTTTTCAGCTTGACATACATGGGAAGAGGGAACCTTAGTTGAGGAACTGCCTTGCGAAATTGTGTTTGTCAGCTTGGCCTATGGGCATGTCTTTGGGGCATTTTCTTCATTGCTGATTGATGTAGAGGGACCTATGCCAGTGTGGGTGGTGCCATCTTTGGGTAGATGGGTCAGGACTGTGTACCAAAGGCAGCTGAACAAGCCATGGTAAGCAAGCCAGTAAGCAGCATTTCTCCATGGTTTCTGTTTCAAGTTCCTATTTTGAGTTTCTGCCTTGGCATCCCTTTATAGTGGGCTATAACCTATAAGAATAAACCAATTCTTTTCTTTTGGTCAAGGTTCTATTATAGCAACAGAGAAGCAAACTGTAAGAGTATTATATTTATTAATATGTGTTTGATTTCATAAAACATACAGCTAGAAAGTAAGATGTGGTTGCCATGTTTATATCTTAAACACAGTGCTAAAACATTCCAATGTATGTAGTAAACACAGAATGTAATACAAATTCAGTTAGGGAAGAAGTAGCCTACAAAGTGACTAAAGGCAGATTTAGAATAAGCCAAAGATTCTTTTAGTTCTGTACCCAGAATAATGTCATATGACCAGAGTACAAATCAGAGGAGCAAAGAAAATACATCTTAATTTTTCCTCATGGTATATAATACTTTATGTTAAATCTGAGATTCTGGGATTAGAAAATACAGATATGACTGAGAACAGCCCCTAGGATGTTCCAAGTGGACTTTTCTGTTAGATATCAACAGCAATTCTTCATTTTAGAGATTCTATCTCTATCTTGATTTTCACTGGTAAATTCAAGACTTCTAGATATTGTTTCTATGCTTTCTGTGTGGAATTTTTGAACTTATTTTCATAAACTAATATTTTCCATCAATTTTATCAATTTATCTCTTCAAATGATTTCAGTGCCATTTTCTCTTTTGGTCCTCTAAGGACCCCAGGTTCTATGTTTGCACTTCTTTCCTTTCATTTTATTTTTGTCCTTGTACTTTAGTTGGGATGAGTTCACTGTCAGCCCAATTACCACATTCATTATGCCTTTTTCTGTTGTGTCCATTTATACTCTAAATCCCATGTCATAATTTGACCATGGCAAATATTTTCTTTCTGCTCTAAAACACTTTTAAGTTTTCTCCTGATATATTACATTCTTTCCTCTGATTGTGATGCTAATAATACAAAATCTTTGTTACTTCCAAAGTCTAATCATGCAGATCATGTATCAGTTTGTATTCATTGACTAGTTTTCATTGCTCCATGAGTCACATCTTCTTCCTGCTATGGACACCTCATAGTTGCCTGCCATGTGGTAGATATTGTATGTAAACAAACTGTAAAGAATGAAATAGAAAATATCGATTCCCTCATCAAGATTTGACCTCTATGCTCACATCAAGAACTGAGCTGAACTGGAGCTGAATTCCAACTTTAGTCCTTTGGAACGCCCCACTGAGTTCCATAGTTTTAAGTCATAAAAGGCTCCAGCTTCCATTTGGGCTTGGTATCCAATTGTCACTCAACTTTTTGATTATGTTCTTCTCTCCAGTACTGCCATAGTATTTTGGAAACACCAAGAATCTCTGCCTTCTTACCTAGACCCAATTGCCCACATGCTACTGAGTACATTTGAAGGTCCTAGGACTAAGAATTGGTCCATGGTAATGACTTGGTCTATATCCAGGGTTTGTGTCTTAAATTATTCCTTTCTCCTTTTTCCTGCATGGCCTGGCATCCAGCAACAGGCTTGGTTTGTCTGCACCTTCACCTGATCCAATGATTTAGTTTACTTTAAATTTGTCTCTTCAGCTCTCAGAGAGTTGTGCATTCATATAATTTTATAACTTGTCTTTTCTTCTTAATTCTCTTTTCTCTCCTCCTCTCCCTTTGGTACTGGTGATGAAGCCACAGATAGAATATGCTAGTCCAGAGTTCTACTGAGCTCTATCCTCAGCCCGTTTCCTCATCATAATGTGTGTATTGGTAACTATCTCCATTACATCAAAGAACAGAACCTGGAGGCAGTGTGCTTTTTTAACTGTTTTATCACTATTTGTCTTATCATGAAAATTGTCATACAATGCTGGAGAGATGATTCAGTCGGTAAGAATGACAGCTACTCTTCCAGAAGACTTGGATTCAGCACCTAGAACCCACATGGTAGCTCAATGTAACTCCAGTTCCAAGAGAACAAACCTCTTCCTGCCTTTGAGACATTAACCATACATGTGGTACATGTAGATATATGCAGGCAAAACACCCATAAACATAAAAATTAATATTAATACTAAATATAAAAGTAACCCAAACTATCTCATCTATAAACATTTCAGAAAATTCAGAAGCAGGAAGCATCCTACGACATAGCTTTCCATTGCTGGTCTCATTTTCTTTCCTGTTGCTGTGATCAAACCATAATCAAAGCATCTTGGGGAAAAATGGTTTGATTTCCTCCAGGTAACACATCCATCACTGAGGGCAGTAATTCAAGCAGAAGCAGAGGAAGGGTCCATTGGGAAAAGTCTCTTATTGGCTGGCCTTCTTTGGCTTGCTCAGCTACTTTTCTTATGCAATGAAGCCCAACCTGCTTAGAGGTAGTAGTATAACCCACAATAGACAGGAGCCACCTACATCAATTTTCAATTAAGAAATACCCCCACAAACAAGGTCATGGACCAACCTGTGGGCAATTGTTCAGTTGAGGTACCCTCTTCCCAGGTGACTCTAGGTATGTGTCAAGTTGACAGGTAAAACAGGCATATTGTAGCATCATCCCTCCAGGCTAACCATTTCCATGTACCTGGTTTCCAATGGACATAACATTTCTCATTGCCATTCTTCCACTCAACAATTACCTCCAAACCCTCATTTGCTTCTTAGGTTCTATGTCCTTCCTCTCCTTCCATGTGTATCTCCCTTCATGTGGAAGATCCAGGGCATCACAACTGCAATGTACAGTGAAGTTTGTCTCTGTAAAATCTCTTTCTTCCATAGAATTATTCATGGTGATCAGATAATGAAGCTCTTCCCAGGACATTCTGACCTCCAGCACTCTGAGAACCAGATGGCATTGGCATCAGAGAAAATGAGCACCTCTTCATTTTCATGTAGATTTCTAAAATACAAAGCCAATGAAAGATGCTCAGAAAGGTATTATTTCATAGGCTAGCCATGGAAGTAGTCATGCTCCTGGCAAAGGCCCCCAGAGACAAAGAAACAAGAAAACTTAGTAATCTTTCTTGCCAAAGCGGAAGCTGCCGGTCTCACGCTACACATTGCAAGGCTAAGGAGCTCTTGTACAACAAACAGTAATGAAAAGTCACTCAAGGCATACATGCTGAAATGGCAACTGTTGTCAGACAGAGTAGATTGCTTTCTTTAGTAATCTAGAACATCTTTGAAGCTGGAGAGATGACTCAGTGGTTAAGAGCACTGGCTACTCTTCCAGAGGACTTGGGTTCAATTTCTAGCACCCACATGGTGACCCACAACCAGAAAACTCAAGAGCATACAAACTTATGTGTAAAGAGAGAAGTAACTTATATAAACTCACCACAAAAGTCATCATGGGTCTATCACTTGTCATATTCCTATTAGGACTACTTCAAATGCAGTTTTGAAAAACGCCAGTCAGTGTAAGGGAGTTGGGGCTAGCTTTCACTGCTAAATCCAATGCTAGCACTAACGCAGCGTATGGTGGTATGGATTCAGCCTTATTTTAAAATCATGGGTCTAACCAGGGTTCTGACTCTGTCTCTCCGCCTCCATTTAGCTCTTGTTCGCTTGCTAGAAATGTTACTCGTTGCAGGCTAGCCAAATGAAAAGTACAGCTTGATTAAGGATCTCTTCTGTCAGTAATTTGTGCCTAATGTCTTTAGCTTTCCCATGGGCTGTTGTAGAAAATGGTAAATCTGGTTTAAATGAAACCTGATCCTGTTAATGGCTTAATAGCAGCTGCCACAGGGTTAGGGTGCTTTCAACAGATGTCTCTGTTACATTTTGTTCCTAAACTTAAGTCTTGAGCTATCTATATGAATCATATAAATATAACTGTATGTTTGGATAAGTGTTTTACAAGGTAGTCTATGGCTATCCACTTAAATTTATCCACATAGAATTTTGCAAAGAAAATTAGGTATACAATAATTTTTTAATAAAAATTATGTCTTATAGTTTTCTAATTTTTTAAGCTGAGAAATAGGCTTCATCTCTACACCTAAGATCACGACTTGGCCAATGTGACCAATTGATTCATTATTGCCTACTGCTATTTGTTTGCCTCTGATAGTGATGTGCATTGTAGTGTCACTTCAGATAAACAGTAGTCACAACCCCTACACGGTCTCTGTTTTTTCTTTTCTTATAATAATAATTGTAATTAGCATCATGAATAGGACTAGTTTTTCTGGAGTGTGATAATTTATTCAACTACTTTTGTAAATGGTATTTCTTCTATGTAAAGTTCTTGAGCCAGGTAAATGAATGTTCCAGAAGATACAAACCAGGGACGTGACATCATGGTTGTGATGAGAAATAGAAACAATCATGTGATTAGTCTGTTTCTCTGTTATGAACAGAATACTTTCAGGCATGATAATTTAAAAAATTAATTTAGTGGGTTCATGGGTCTGTAGGCCGGGAAATTCTGTAGGCTGGCGACATCTGGTGAGAGCCTTCTTACTGTATCACGTCACGATGGAGGGGGCTATGGAAAGGGGCAAGCAACTAGTTTAAGCCTGGGACCATTATTCCTTTCTTGTATAGTCCCTGATGCCATTCTGAAGGCCCCCATCTCAAGGTCTCATCTAATCTTATCTCCACAAACCTCTGTCTCCAAGCACTATCAACATATGACTTAAGAGATGAGGTTTACAGCACAGGAACTTTAATGGACACATTCAAATCATAAGAGCAGCCGACATAACAGGCTCAAGCCAATAAGAACGAAAACACAGAGAAGCATGGCAATTGCAAGGCTGCAAACGTGATTCCTGAAGCTTACAAACATGGAGTCTCTGACAGAGCCACGTTTTCAGGGTTGTATGGTTGTTAAATTACCTGAAGTTAGAAGGCTTATTTGTAAATTCATCCAAGAGTATTTGAAGGCAACAGGAAAAATATAAAACACATTTGTACTTACTTTTAAACTGTCTGTGGGTATCTCTGGGTAACAAACAGCAGCTTTCTGATGTTCTCTTGTCTTAATATTTTTCCCAGGTGCTTCCTCAAAGGAAAGCTGTGAAGCCTGGCTTGTCTTTCTTGTTTGAACTCTTCCTTCTCCATGGAGCATATGCTTACAACGACCTGATCATGGGCTGGGCAGTCTTTCCTGTGTGTGATAACAACTTCCATATAGTAGAGGGAAAATTCAAGTGTCCCCTTCTCCGAGGACCTTATGACCCAAAACTGGACAGCTTCAGAGAAATAGAAAATTTGATTTGCCAAGACTTGGACCGGTGGCTGTGTAATCTGTACTTTAAGGTCTGTAATATGATGGTTTGGTTTATTATTATTATTATTATTATTATTATTATTATTATTATTATTATT